>PVIA01009133.1:0-64092 GCA_004024845.1 Tonatia bakeri | reverse complement strand
AAATACTACACATTTTTTATAGTGTGAGAACATACTTGCTCCATCTACCAAATAAATTATTTTTATTCTATAAATTATAATTGCATTTTTAAAAACTGGAATATGTAAGACATAGTGTACATTCAATTTTTATTTAAATATGAGATATTTTGTGTACTTCATAGAATTATACAATCTTTGAGTGAAGAAGGGATTTCAGAGGTTCAGCTGGACTGTGTCTCTCAATTTATAGACTGAGAAACTAAGGACTAGAAAGGAAAATTATTTTCTTAAAGTCAACCTCCATCCTCTCTGATAATATGCAATGCTCACATGAATTTTCCCTCATTGAGTTTAGATCCAAAATTAATCAGGAATTTAAAAATAATTTTAAGTCACAATTATTTATATACTATTTTCTTCATATCCTTTTATCATCTGTTTGCCTTCACTTGCAGAAAAAATAATATGAGTTTCTCAAGGTCAAGGGACTGTGTAGAACCAATTCAGTAGCTCTACTCTCTGAAAATAATTTCCGAATATTAAAGAAGTAGTCCCAAAATTTAAAAGTAGCTAAAATAAAGTAAAACTACTTCTTACATCAATTATTTGTGATATTAGTTTTTATTATAAGGAATGACCCAAATGAAATGCATAATAATGTTAAGCCAATCCTCACCAGGTATGATAAGACAGTATTTTTCTCTCTTGATTTTCTCAGGCAGGGCACACATATTTTTTAAGCACTTAGCCTGTTCCAGCAACTGTCAAGGACAGACACAGTATCTTCTTTCAAGGATGCTGCATTTAGTGGATGAAGATAGCAGATATAAGATAATTTTTGATTGTGATAACTGTTATGAAGGAAATAAAACTATGATGGAAAATAGTACAGCAAATGAAGAGTACTTGAGATTGGGCAGTCTGAATTACTTCTCTAAGAGAGGAACATTTGAGCTGGACCTAAATGATGAAAAGCAAAACATAAAACATCTGAGAGAAGAGAAAGCCAAAGGGAACAAGTATAAAGTCCTTGAGACACAAATAAATGAGGTAGCTGTTTGGGCAGAAACAATTTTTCTGTCATCAGCTCTTCCTTCTCAGTCTCTTTTGCTGGATCTTCTACAACTTCCCAAACTGCAGATGTTGGGGTGCCCCAGGGCTCAGTCCGCAGGTCTCTTCTCTGCTTACACTCATGCCCTAGATGATTTGGTCCTGTCCAATACCTTCAATACCAGCTCTTTGCAGACAACACCCAACTGTTTTGACTCTGGCTCTGACTTCTCCCTGGGCCTCCAGTTGCACATGGCTAAAATTTCCATTCGAAGGTCTGCTAGACAATTTACACTGTTCATTCAACAGAATTCTTCATCTTTCTTCAGTCTTCCACAATTTAAAACATTAATCCTGAAGTCATTCTAGGAACAGCATTTGAAATATTCTTTTTTCATTATTAGGATTTGTGCAGGGACTACAGCTGGATTGGGAGAGCTCTATCTCTTTCTCTGGAATTTCCTGGATACTTGGCTTTGACTCTTCAGCAACATTAGGATTTACGTGAGTTTTACATTATGAAACTTACGGCAACCCCTGGGCCAGTTTGCTTACTCTTCCAAGATCTTGCTGAATATTTCTGCCTTGAGATCTTTTGGAGTTAACAGATTTTGGTGGTTCAGTCTGGAGACAAAATGTACATGTGTCTGAATGAGGACTGTGGGGAATCATACCTGTATAATATGTCTGGGTCTCCCAATGCTTGCCTGGACTCTCTCGTGATGTGCTGTATTCTTTGCTTTTAAATAAAAACTTTATGTAAGCATTTCTCATGGGATCCTATCAGTCCTTTCAAATATCCAGACTTATGAAATTTTTTCAAGTTTAATATTTAAAAATACAACAGTGGTGTGCTGAAGCTGGCTTGTACCTTTGTATGAGCTGAATGTTGCAACTTCAGAGATTGTGTTAGCCAGTTGCACAACACACCAGAGTTGAAAATTAAGAATACTAACTACCTGAAGCTCATCATGTTCTAATTATTTTACTACACATTACTAGTATTTATGGTCTTGAGGTTATTTGCATTTATTGTATCTATACAGTAAAGATAAATACAATAGAGTGCTTCTGCTCACATCTTCCCAAATATATGGTTGGCATTATCATGTGGGTAGCTTGAAATTGGTCATGGTGTATTTACACAATGGAAATTGGCCAACGTTAAGCATTAATTCCTACCCACTAGCCCTGAAACCAGCTTATAAAATATGAGCACAGCACTGAATGTAAATATTCCTAATTTATGGTTTTAAAAGAAATCTTTACCAAATGAAGCACTGGTTCACAGTTTATATTTCGTGACATTGCAAACCAGCTTTTTGGTCACTGTACTGGATATTTTTGTTAAATTCCTAAAGTACTGCCTGCTAGTGGCTGAGGTCAAGAAGGTTTGATACTGGCTTTTAGTTTTCATAATTTCAATGCAAGCAGAAGTTTCAGAAGTTATTTTTGAAACATTTCACAGTGATGAGCTAAGGACATATCAGATTTGCAATTTACAGTGATTAAAGAATTCCAGAAAAGATAATTTTATGTTATTTTAATATGTTATATTCTCTATTGTGTTTAATTTTGAAAATAAAATAATTATATATATTTTCTTTTGTTGTTTCTTTAAAAATTAAATTATCTTTATTTTAAATTTTTACAGTTCCAGTGGTCCTTATTTTACTTCTGTAACTCATTTCCTGATCCCATTTCTTCTGCAGCACACTTCTTCTCCCTTGTAACATTCTAAATAAACTTTCTCTTATAAAAAATAAAAAAATAAAAATAAAATTGGTCACAGGTGACACTCATGGTTGAGTAAACTAAACTTATTTTTATTAAATATAGGAGCACATATTATACAAGAAATCCATTAAAAAACTACCTCTACTTTTATAAGTCTACTTTAATGCTTTCTAAGTCAGGTTTATCTCATTTACAAAAATAAAAATTAACAATGAAAAAAACACTACCCAGGGTAAGGAGACATTGTCCCCACACTTTGTTTCCCAGTCATTAGATGAAAGGTAAAGGATTAGAGGAACTTAGCCATTATCAGAGCAGGAACAAGGTCATAGTAATTAAGGAGAACTAGTCCTGGAGCATCTCTCTCTTTTACTTAAAATTCTATTCCAACCCTGGTCACAACACCATTTGAGAATAAAACCAAAACTCTTTATTATGACTTGTTAGTGCTCCAGACTGGACATACACCTGTCATTGTACTTTCTAAAAGATGTAAAAATGACCTGCTTATGCATCGGAATATCTTACTAGACACTGAGCTTCTCAAGAGTTTTTTCCATGTATTTGTTCCTGGACCTGTCACTACTTCAGCGGAGGTTATTATTGTGTTCAACTGAATAAAACTAAAATGTACTGTCAAGATCTGGCTTCTACATGGGTCTTTTATCTCCCATCATGTACTTGCATTTAACCTGTGATCCAACTACAGTGATACAAGTGAGATTTCTGAAACATGGTATAATGGGCCTTTCCAAATACTGTGCTCCTTGTCTGCAATGTTCTTTAATAACTTTTTTTCTGGTAAACTCAGCATCTTTTAAAATTTAGCTCACACCTTTGTGAGAATTTATTCACTGTGTTTTCATGGTTATTATGCTTATTGCCATCAAGACATCATCTCATCCTTGGAAGTTATATAAAGTCAACAAATGCAACTTATTTTTAGCCAATATTAATTTGGCCCTGACTCTAGAGAAACAGTATTTTATTGCCAATTCAAACATTTTTTACTCAGATCCATACCAAGGATAAGCTTATATTTCATAAGTATATCTAAATTTTTAAAATTATGAAACCAATGTATCAACACATTATCCTTGTGAAAAAAAATTAACCCATTATAGATAAAGCTAAAGTTTTTTTGATTGTTCAGTTACAGTTGTCCCACCTTTTTTCCCATTGCTCTCCTTTGCTCATTCCCCCACTTCCCTTCCCCCGCTCCTACAGTCAGCCCCCACCCCTTTGTTGGTGCCCATGAGTCCTCTATTCGTGTTCATTGACTTGTCCCTCTTCCCTTTTCCCCCATTATCCCATTCCCCTCTCCCCTCTGGTAACTGTCAATTGATTCTTTTTTTACATGTCTCTGGTTCTGTTTTGCTCACTTGTTTGTTTTGTTGTTAGGTTCCACTTATAGGCGAGATCACATGGCATTTGTCTTTCACTGCCTGTCTTATTTCACTTAGCATAATGCTCTCCAGATATATCCATACCGTTGTGAATGGTAGGAGGTCGTTTTTTTTCTGCTGCATAGTATTCCTTTGTATAAATATACTACAGTTTTTTGATCCACTCATTTACTGATGGGCTCTTAGATTGTTTCAAGCAGTTGACTAATGTAAATAATGCTGCTATGAACATTGGGGTGCACAGGTTCTTTTGAATTGGTGATTCAGGATTCTTAGGGTATAATCCCAGTAGTGGGATCACTGGATTAAAAAGGCAGTTCCATCTTTAATCTTTTCTATAATGTTTTCCACAGTGGCTGCACCAGTCTGCATTCTCTCCAGCAGTGCACTAGGGTTCCCTTTTCTCTACAACCTCACTAGCACTTGTTGTTTGTTGATTTGTTAATGATGGCCCTTCTGACTGATATAAAGTGGTATCTCATCGTGGTTTTAATTTGCATCTCTCTGATGGCTAGTGATGTTGAGCATTTTTTCATGTGTCTATGGGCCCTCTGTATGTCCTCTTTGGAGAAGTGTCTTTTCAGGTTCTTTGCCCATTTTTTAATTGGATTGTTTGTCTTCTTGGTGTGGAGTCATGTGAGTTCTTTATATATTTTGGAGATCAGACCCTTGTCCAAGATGTCACTGGCAGTTATGTTTTGCCACATGGTTGGTTCCCCTTTCATTTTGTTGATGTTTTCTTTAGCTGTGTTTTCTTTAGCTTTTTAATTTGATGTAGTCCCATTTGTTTATTCTTTCCTTTATACCCCTTGCCCTATGGGATATACTGGTGAAAATATTGCTGTGTGGGATATCTGAAATTTTCCTGCCTATATTCTCCTCTTAGATTTTTATGGTGTTGTGATTTATATTTAAGTCTTTTATCCATCTTGAACTTGGTGGTCTAATTTCATTTTTTTATAGGTACTTGGCTAGATCTCCCAGTGCCAGTTGTTGAACTCATTTTATGTGTCTGCCCTCTTTGTCAAATATTAATTGACCTGGGTTTATTTTGACATGTTGACATGGGTTTATCTCTGGGCTCTCTATTCTGTTCCATTGGTCTATGTGTCTATTCTTATGCCAGCACTAGACTATTTTGATTGCAGCAATGGCCTTTTAATACAGTTTGATATCAGGTATTGCAATCCCTCTTACTTTGTTCTTCTTTCTCAAAATTGCTGATGATAGTCAGGGTTGTTTATGGTTCCATATAAATTTTTGAGATATTTGTTTTATATCTGTAAAATACTTGTTCTATTTTTGTGAAATATGTCATTGGCATTTTGATAGGGATTATGTTGAATCTATAGATTTCTTTGGGTAGTATGGACATTTTAATGATATTAATTCTTTCAATACATGAACACGGTATATTCTTCCATTTATTTGTGTCTTCCTTAATTTTTTTCCTAAGCATTTTGCAGTTTTCTGAATACAGGTCTTTTACCTCTTTGTTTAAGTTTATTCCTAAGTGTTTTGTTTTTCCTGTTGCTATAGTAAATGGGATGTTTTTCTTAATTTCTGTTTCTGATATTTCATTGTTAGTGTACAAAAATGTCTTTGATTTCTGAATGTTGACCTTGTATCCCACCATTTTGACAAACTGATTTATTAAGTCAAGTCAGTTGCATTTTTATATGCCAAAAATAAACTATCAGAAAGAGAAATTATGAAAACAATCCCATTCACAATTGCTTTAAAAAAGAATAAGATACCTAAGAATAAACATAACCAAGGTTTTGAAAGATCTGTACTTGGAAAATTATAAGACACTGAAGAAAGAAATTAAAGAAGATACAAGTAAGCGGGAGCACATACTGTGTTAATGGATAGGAAGAATTAACTTTTTAAAAATATCCATGCTATCCCAGCTAAAGAAAACAGCATTAAAATGAAAAAAGAACCAACCCTATGGGAAAATATATTTGCCAATGATACCTCAGAAAAGGGTTTGTTCTTCAAAATATATAAAGAAAACACATGACTCCACTTCAGGAAGACAAATAACCCAATTAAAAAATGGTCAAATGACTTGAACAGACACTTCTCCAAGGAGGACATACAGAGGACCCAGAGATATATGAAAAGATGCTTCGCATCACTAGCCATTAAAGAGATGCAAATTAAAACCACAATGAGATACCACACCACACCAGTCCGAGTGGCCATTATAAACAAATCAACAAACAGGTGTTGGAGAGGATGTGGAGAAAAGGGAACCCTAGCGCACTGTTGGTGGGATAGCAGACTGGTGTAGCCTCTGTGGAAAACAGTATGGAATTTCCTCAGAAAACTAAAAATGGAACTGCCTTTTGACCCAGCAATTCCACTCTTGGAATGATACCCTAAGGATCCTGAAACACCAATTCAAAAGAACCTATGAACCCCAATGTTCATAGCAGCACAATTTACAATAGCTAAGTGCTAGAAGCAACCTAGATGCCCATCAGTAAATGAATGGATCAGAAAACTATGGTACATTTACACATTGGAATTCTATGCAGCAGAAAGAAAGAAGGAGCTCCTACCCTTTGCAACAGCATGGGTGGAACTGGAGAGCATTATGCTAAGTGAAATAAGCCAGGCAGTCAGGGAAAAATATCATATGATCTCACCTTTAACTGGAACCTAATCAGCAAAACAAAAAAGCAAGCAAAATATAACCAGAGACATTGAAATTAAGAACAATCTGATAGTAACCAGAGGGGAGGTTGGAGGGATAATGGGGGTGACGGAACATTTATAAAGGACACATGGACAAACCAAGGATGGGGTGGAAGCAAGGGAGGGAGGTGGGTTCAGCTGGGGTGTGGGGGAGTGCTGGGGGAAAAATGCAGACAAGTGTAATTGAACAACAATAAAATAATTAATTAAAAATCAAAAAGCAAACAAACAATATATCCATGCTATCCAAAGCAGTCTATAGATTAAATGCAATTCCTATCAAGATGCCAATGCTAAATTTCACATGAATAGAGAAAATATAAAATCTTATATGGAACCTCAAAAGGCCCTGCATAGCAACAGTGATCCTAAGAATGATCAAAGTTGGAGAAGTCATTCTACTAATATGAAACTGTACTATAAGGCCACAGTATTCAAAACAGCATGGTACTGGCATAAAAACAGACACATAGATCAATGGAACAGAATAGAGAGTCCAGAAATAAACCCACATCTTATAGTCAATTAGTATTTGACAGAGGAAGCAAACACATACAATAAGCTTAAGATAGTTTATTCAACAAATGGTGTTAGGAAAATTGGACAGATACATAGAGAAAAATGAAACTAGACTGCCTGATTATGCCATACACTACAATAAATTCAAAATAGATGAAAGACTTACATGTTATCCAAAACCATAAAAATCCTGGAAGAATACTAGGCAGTACAGTCTCAGACAGTGTTTGTAACAATATTTTATCTAATATATCTCCTCAGGCAAAGGAAACAAAAGAAAACAATAATCAAATTGAACTACATCAATCTAAAAATTGCACAGCAAAGGAAACCATAAACAAAATAAAAAGACAACCCATTTAATAGACAACATATTAACTGATACATCTGATAGGGAATTAATATCCAAAATTTGTAAATAATCAAGAAAAACAATCCAATTAAAAAATGGGAAAAGGAACTGAATAGACACTGCTCCAAAGAGGACATACAGATGGCCAATAGGCATATTAATAGATGCTCAATACCACTAATCATCAGATAAATGCAAATTAAAAGGACAATGAGATGTCACCTTATACCACTCAAAATGGCGATCATCAATAAATCATCAAACGAGTGCTGATGAGAATGTGGAGAAAGGGGAATCCTTTTGCACAGTTGGTGGGAATAAAGATTGGTGCAGCTATTGTGGAAAGCAGTATGGAGATACTTCAAAAAATTAAAAATGGGTCTGCCTTTTCACCCAGCAATTCCACTTCCGGGAATATATCTGAAGGAACCCAAAATACTAATTCTAAAGAACATAAGCACCTCTGTGTTCATTGAGCTATCATTTGCAATTGCCAAGTTAGGGCAGCAGCCCAAGTGTCTATCAGTACATGGTGAGATAAAACTATTTGGCCATAAAAAGAAGAAAATTTTACCCTTCACCACAGCATGGGTGGACCTGGAGAACATTATGCTAGTTGAAATATGCAAGTCAGAGAAAGACATATACCACATGATATCACTCATGTGGAATCTAATGAACAAACTGAACTAACAATCAAAACAGAGACAGACCTATAGATAGAGAGCAGAATGAGAGCTATGGTGGATAGTTAGAGGGTGGAAGGATTGAGAAGAGGGAAAAAGGACTCATGGACATGGAGCATAGTGTGGTGATTGCTAGGTGGGAGGTAGGAAGGCATAAAAGGGATAAATGATAATGGGAAAAAAATAAAATTACAAAAAAGTAAAGAGAAAAAACAGTGTTCTAAAGAACCTTAAATATTAACTGGAAAAGTTCATATATTATCCTAAAAGTAATTTAGAGTTTTTAAGATAGAGAAATGTCATGCTAATTAATATCATCATTCAGGTCTCTGTTTAAAAGTTTCCTCCTCAGAGAGGCTTTTCCAGACCAATCTAAAGATAGCTATCACCCCTGATCACCAACACACCACTTTAGACCCAGTTACTCTGCTTTATTTCTTTGAAGCATGTATAAATATCTCATATTAAAGTATATATTTGCTATTTTCTTGAGTGTTTATTTGTATTTCCCATTTGAATGTAAGCTCCACAAATGCAGGAACTTTACTATATCCATTGTTGTATTTCCACTGGGAGGTACAAGGGGAAGTCCCCCCAAATGAGAATTTGTTTATAAAACACTGTGTATTTATTTTTACATGTTTGAACATCAGTCACCTTCACAGTACTCTTCACTTAATGCAATACATCTATTGAGACATTTTTGAACTGCTGAAAACAACTTTAGAACTCATTGACTTTGATGCCTTTCAATTTTTCTGCCATTTTTCACTTTACCTCTTCCACATAAGCAAAACATTTCCCTTTGTGAAATTTTTTCATCCAGGGAAACAAAAGAAAGTTGCTCAGGGCAAGATTAGGTGAATAGGGAGGGTGGGGCATGAGGGCCATGCCACCTTTGGTTGAAATCTGCTGAACACTCAGTGCAGTGCAGGCTGGTGAGCTCATAAATAACCCATCGTGAAATGGGAAAACCTGCTGAAAGTCTTAAAAAAAATTCACTGAAGCCGAATGCAGCCTCTCACAACAATGCCAGCTGGTACATGGACACTGATGGGTTCCTAGAACACTAACCTAGAGGAGAAAGCCTGTACTATAAGAGGTTTACCCTCCAAAAGAGAATTTTGTTTTCTGGGAGGGTTCCTCCTCATACATGACAAATATTTGTTAAATAAATGATTAACATGAGTAAGCAGTTAAATATATGAAAGATGGTGTCAAGAATCTACATATTTGTATCCAAAGTATATAAATTACCTCCTGATTTTTAAAAATAATTTTTATTTATTTTTAGGGAGAGGGGAAGGTAGGGAGAAAGAGGGAAAGAAACATCCACGTGTGAGAGAAATGTTGATCAGTTCCCTCTTGCACATGCCTGAACCAAGGACCCAGCCTACAACCCAGGCATGTGCACTGACTGGGAATGAACCAGCAACCTTTCACTCTGCTGGACAGCACCCAGCCAAGCCACACTACTCAAGGCACCTCCTGATTTTTTGTTTTCATAAAAATTTTGTTACCCCAAATCTTAATCCATATATAGTTATGACTCTTGACTAGATCAATTAATTTCATTTCCTATAAATAATTACCAAAACAGAACTGTTATTTCTTACACCAAAGCCTATCTGCACCTGTAAATCTACTCCTACATAATTATCTATAGAGTCCCAGTGAGAATTTTTAGATTAAGCATGCTATAAATGAGTAATTCTGAGCAGAATTATTACACATATAAAAAACAATGTATATTTAAGTCATTTGTTAATGACTGAGGTGGTGAATAGATTTGGTTTCACTGAGGAGGAGCTCTGTATCATAAAAGGGATGGATGGAATCTGAGTCAGAACGCTGACTCACCAAACTGTAGTGGTATTTTCTGGGTGGACCTCTCGGGCAACCAATCCCAGTTATGTCTACTGTCTTTTTCTAAGTATCCAACTCAAAGAGTAATTTTCAGTTCTTCCTTTAAACCACAAATGCACAGCTGTCATCAACACTTGTTAAACAAGTTTCCTTTTAATTATCTTCTGCTGGTAGACCCAGCCCTTAAAATCCCAGGTATTACTCTGGTTAGCGCATTTACCTGAGAACCACTGATCAGGACAAAGAAGTACAGAAGTTTCCTTTCCCTCTATTGACACCAACAGCCCATATATCAGCACATTATGTATAGGTAAGTGGAGATTTGCTTGCCTAAAATTTTGACATAAATAAAACTAACACTATTTCTCCAATAGGACTCTGACCAAGAGTTGTAGTAAAATAGTTGAGTTTAGGATATTTTGAAATTTTTCCACAGAACTTTTAATTTCCTGCATGCAAAAAAAACCCTATCACATACATTTTTGTTTTAGAATCTGTAGTTTTGTGCAGTAGTTTGAGGAGAGCTTCAGAAAGGTGTCATGTAGCTTAACACCCCATGGGTGAAAAAATAATAAGAATATGTGACTGTGATAAAGTGGAAAGGAGAAAGCAGAGAGAATTTTTTTCTCTTATAAATCAGGTGTTAAATTGTTATTGGTGGTGATCATGGTCATGAGTCTTGCAGTTTTTAAACATTTTGTGCTTTCTAAAGTGCTTTCATGAATAGTGTCTTGAACTTTACAGTGCTATTGCTTCATAGTTGTTTTCTGTAGAATCATATATAAAACCATGTATTTTTATCTGTAAAATATTCGGAAGTTAGAATAACATAATTATGTGTAGACATGTGTTGCTTATTTTTACAGTACCTAACTAGGTAATTATGATGTAAAGTGGACAGTGATAATGCCTCTTTAAAAATTTACTTTTACTTTACAAGGTGTTTTCATGAAAACATATGCAAAATAGCAAAGTTAAGTGAACATAATTATAAAATATAAATTTTAATGTTCAGATAATTTGGAAATATAAATGTATACCTTATGTAAGTATTTCTCTAAAAATATTTATCTCAAGTCAACAGTTGAGTCCTTTAAGACATATATACACATATTTTTACAATATCAGTAATCATGAAAAAATATGATTAGAAAGAGCATACTCACTGTGCTAAGATACACTAAGAACATTTTTTTTGGACTAAAATAAATAATTTATTGCTACATGTTCTTTTTATTAAACATGTTACATTATTCATACCAAGATGTACTCAGAGATGTATTAGCCACATCTCTGATCTAGCAGAAAAAAATATAGTGATCATATCATATTTAAAAGTAGAGAGGAAACAGCACGATTTCTTTGTTTTGCTTTGTTTTGTTTTACCTATAAAGTAGTCATGACCTTTATGCTGGGTGGATGGTTTTCTCTTTATTTATAGGGCACCTCCCTCTTCTTCTTTAACATTTTGACACTTGTGTGAAGTTCTAATCTGAAAGATTTCAAAAGATTAAACTGTTGTTTTAAAGCACTTGTAGTTACCTAGGAAAGCTCCAAACCCTAATTCAGTGGTTAGCTGCTCAGAGAGAGGCATTAATCTGATTGTCCAGAACTTGAGTAGACTTCGCAACATGGTTGATTCTGCAGGTACATTTAAAGAGACCTTAATCAATCCTGTGGTTGTACTTGGCTGACTGAATGTTGAACAGTCAAGAGGAAGAAAAGGAACACTAGAAGTTAAGAGTTCAAAATCACATTTTATCAATTTTAATTTTTTTCTTACAGTTAGTCCTATAGGATAGAATTGGAAAAATCTGAAAAGAAAGCTGTGTTTTAGATACTTGCCAAGGTGAGAGTTCATGGTCAGGAGTTTTTTTATGACAAGATGTAATTAATATTCTGGATCCTCTTTCAGTAATTTTCATTACGTGATTTTTCAGAAGAATTTGTAGTGTAGCCTACCAGAAACAGTGGAGAAATAGCTGAGGGATTTTTCTGCCTGGGAAGTCTGTCATTTTCAAAAAACGACTTAGTCTGTGTCACAGTTTGTAAGATCTTTAGGTTATGAGTTAAAGATTGCTACAAACCAGAGCTAGTCCCAAGCAGTAATCAAAATGGACAAAGAGGATAGGAAGAGAAATATAAAGTTCTAGAGTGTTTTCAATGAAAGACCATTTTAAAATAAGAAAGTTATTTTAGTTCTCTTTCAAACCATTGTGTTTGAATGAATTTTAAGACATCTTATTTGATCACACTTAATAGGTTTAGGTTTATTTACGTTCTTGTATGAATACAAGTTCTTAAATTGTAGAACTAAGAGAAAAAAATTTCCCAAATCTACATGAAATCCTCTTCTGAGGTAAAGCTTTTAAAATAGAACTAATTAAAATAAAAAATGTATAAATATATGCCCAATTAAAATCCTATTAAGAAAAAAAAGAGGAAGAGGTCATGGGAGACAGAAAGTAAAGCAAGGGTGTGGAGTGAGGGTGTAGAGAGCCAAGCAGCAAGTGAAGTGGTTCTGGTGAAGCTGGATGCTTATGAGGTGAGGTAAGCTCTTACCCACCAATGAAAGGTAAACAATAGTCTGAATTTAACAATTAAGAAACACACAGATCATTTAGCCTTTTGAGAGACATCAAACAATAAGATTGTGAATTAGAAGTGTATGAAAGATTGAGATACATTAATTGCAGTTAGAATAGAAACAAATGTTTTTTATGACATAATATCAATTTTTCATAATATTTTATATAATGTGCACTATAATATACTAATCTATCTTTACAGTTTTATTTCTTCCTTGTTTTTGGATGACTCCTCAGTTGACATCTCCAGCTATGTTAACTATCAGTCTGATATCTCTAGTTGTGTAACTGGAAATTTAAATGTCTCAAAATCAAGATATAAAATATTTATCATTTTCTCCCCAAGTAACCTCTTTGAGGCTTCATTTACTCTCCTTTACTTTTTGAGGCAAAAACTTGTGTCCTGTTTAACATATTCCCACTTTTTACCTATGTAGCTAACTAATTACCAAGTTCTTATAAATATTATACTATAAACTTTCTTAAATTCACCACTTCCTTATCTTGCTATCACCATCTGGACCCCATCACAACACTCCCATGGATTACAGTAGCCTCCTTACTCATTTGTCCTCCCCTTTCATTTCTATCCCTCCTTTAAATGATCATCATGCAGACTATTTACAGGTTTTTCTCCTTAAGTGTCACATGTCCCCATGAGAGTCATTTCTATAGAGCTAATCAAAACTTTTTTGATTAGCACTGAAGGCATTCCATAATCTGTATTCCTCTGACCAATCTATTCTTCATGATCTAGTTGTCCTTAATATCCCTTGGCTATACACATTCCCTCCTTCAACAAGTATTATCTATAATGTGTTAGGCACCACCCTATGCCCTCGATATAAAACAACAACCAATAATGACCTGACCCCAGACAATAACATGGTCACAACTAGAGATAAAATGACTGCCATATGAAAATAAAAACTACTTTCAATGTAGATCCATAGTAGGCTGGGCCATGTAAGACTTCAGGGAAGAGGAGATGACAGAGTTGAGTACTTAAGTTCGAGTAGAAGCTCACCCGGTAGACTTCAGGTGGAAATTTCAAGAGAAGACCAGAATGTGCAAGGTCATGAGGGTGTGAAAGAATTGGGTTGTCCATGGAACTCTGAGTAGTTTGAAATGACTGGTACCTAAGTTACAATCAGATAGAAACATAAGTTTAAAAGTGAAATAAAGTGGTGGAGATGTTGGCCTTAGACAACAGCAATTTATTTATAAAAATATGACAAAATAGCTGATTGTGGACTACAGACAAAGAGAACTTCATAATAATGATAATGGAGTTGTAAATATTCTCCTCTGATGCCTTCTATTTTCTTGATGGACAAGGAAGTAAAGTTATCTACTAAGACTTGATGGAGCAGGTGGTGGTGCAGGTCTGAGGAAGAAGAAGTATAAAATAGTTTTCAAAGAAAGTGAAAAAATTCAACAAAGGATTTTTAAAAATCTTTTTCTTCTGAAAGCATCAGCCCAATTTATTTTTATCTGAAATCCAATACATCATAAACACTTCCCCTGATATTACTTCAAATCTGAAAAATCTGACAATATGTCCTTGCTAGATAAAAGTTTCTCAATATTTTGCCTTGAGAAGGGCACATGGTGATGTGAGAATCTGAATTACCAGGAGTATGAAAGTACAAATTACCAGGACTTTTTAGGAATCTGAATTTGTTAGATCTGAGGTAGGATATGCTAATTTACACATTTAATAAATACTCTCAGGTGTGTCAGATTAAGGTCATACTCCAATCATGCTAGGAGGAGACTCACTATATAGACAAAATTTCAACACCTTTGTTGGACAATAAAGGTTATTCTTGTTGTTGACCTCTCTGTTGATTTCAAGATTCTCTAGAGAAACAGAACCAATAGGGTATCTCTTTCTCTAGATGATAGAGAGACAGATAAATCATATTGGATATAATACATGCATTTACCTCTATCATCTATTATATCTATCTAATCTATCATTTATCTATTTACCTATCTATGTTTCTCTCTGGAGATTAAGATTTTATTTTAAGGAAGTGTTTCACACAGTTGTGAGGCTGGCAATTCTGAAATCCATAGGAGAAGCTGGCAGGCTGCAAACTCAAGCAGGGTTTCTATATTATACTCCCAAGGCAGAATTCCATCTTTTCCCAGAAATCTTTTAGCTTTTAAGGCTTTCAACTGCTTGGATGAGGCCCAATCATCTCCTTTATTATTGAGAGTAACCTCCTTTATTTAAAATCAAATGTTTATCCCAGCTACAGAATACCTGCACATCAAAATGTAGGCCAATGATGGACCAGACAACTTGGCACCATAGCCTAGTCAAGGTTACTACACAAAATTAACCATCCAACTGTCCAACTTCATCTTTGGCCAACCCATGACTCACAGTTGGCTACAAGAAAACTGAATCGTTGGTCGTTCTTTAGCACTGCATGTTGTTCCTTCCTCCCTCCCAGACATGTGTCCATGCCTCTTTGTCTGGTAAGTTCCACACATCCCTATATCAACTTAAGCAGAGGGTTTCCACACATATTTGTTGTATAAATGAAACACAGTGAAAATACCTAACTTATTTACTGTAGGTTGAACATAGAATGTTTCTCTACAAAATATCTTTTTCAATCGTATTTTTAAACAAGCTAGTAAGAGAGATGAACATTGCTCTGACCTAATATAGTGCTTGATATTTGTGTGTTCTTTTTATATGAGCGGAGACCCCCCCAGAAAAGGAATTATCTTCTGGAGGGCAGGCCCCTTGAGGTACATGCTTCCCCCACACTATGTGAGTGTTGTAGGAACACATCTATATCAGTTTAGCAGTTGGTGTTGTTGTGAGAGGCTGTGTTCAGCTTCCGTGAAATTTTTTGAAGACTCATTCTCCCATTTTATAGTGGGTGATTTACGAGCTCTCCTGCCCACACTGCATTGAGTGTTTGGCAGTTTTTAACCCAAAATGGCATGACCCCTATGCACCACTATCCCTATCCACCTGATCTTGCCCTGTGCATTGTTTTTTGTTTCCCCGGATGAAAAAAGTCCTCAAAGGGAAATGTTTTGCCAATGTGGAAGAGGTGAAATAAAAAACTAATGAAGCACTAAAGGCATCAAAATCAACAAGTTCAAAACCTGTTTTGAGCAGTGGAAAAAACCTCTAGATAGGTGTATTGCATCAAATGAAGTACTTTGAAGGTGACTGAAGTTTAAACATGTAAGAATAAATACACAATGCTTCATAAATAAATTCCATTTTGGGGGGCTCCTTTTGTATAACAAGAACATAATAAATAAGATTATTATCATACTTTAAAAAGTTATGATAGGCTTAGGCGTAAAGAACTTCTAAGACATTTTCATTCCCTGTTCCTCTTCCCCTGCAACCTGGCAAATTCTTTACTTACACATACTAACTCTCTTGCTGCCCATTGATCATGCAAAGGCACTAGATGCTAAGAGGATAGATAGATAACTTGGCACCAATCATCAGACCCCCAAGAGCTAATTTCATAGCGCAGATCGAGAGAGGTTTGATATCAAATAATAAGAAAAACTTATGGACTTTTGTTCTCTCCCCCCTTCTTTATTCCCTCTCCCCCTCCCTCTTTCCTTCTCTCTTCTCTCTTTGTTTCCTTTCCTCCATCCATTTCCTTGTTCTTTCTCAAAATGTCTCTTGCTACTATTGTGCCTAAATTGTGGAGCTTCTAGACCTGAGCAAAAGGAAAGAGATAAATATTTGTAATGACCGACTTTTTTGGTATATCCTTCACATTTACTTTATTTGCTTACAGACCAGTCACAGTTTCCCGTACATCTCTGCCACTATGGATGATTGCCCTCATTGTGTTCGGAGTGCTGGCAATCCTGGGAATAACGGTTGGTCTCCTGGTTTATTTTCTGGCAGTAGGTTGGTAAAGAATATATTTTTACTTATTATAGTTTATTGTAAACTTTACTTCCATTTCTACAAAAGAAAAAGACAATTGCAAGAAATGAATTATCTCTATTTAAAATGTTTATTTCTGGGATTCCAGGTAGAAGACTGTATACCATATAAGTAAATGAAGGCATAGATGGTTCCTGGGCATAAAAGTACTCTACCAAGATAGTATTATAAAGGTTATTTTATAATTTTATAGTTAAAGTAAGTATTTTTTGTGAAGAAAAAGAACCAAAGAATATTGCATTTTGACTAATTTTTATTCTTAATAAGATAATATAAAACTCCCTTTAACATAGATTAAAAGACTTTGAAAACATAGGAATAGTTGCTTTTTAAAACCACATGTTTTAACTTTAGATAGTACTGTATTTATATACTTCCATGACAGACAAAAACATCAGCATACTTCTCATTTTTCTTCGATAGTTCCCTTCACTTTATTAGCAATATTATTCTTTTTACATTGTCAATGTTTATAACACTTTCTCCTGGTTGGTTATCATAACTACTATAGTTTTTTTAGTTTTGAATATGAATTTATATATATTTGAATTGATCATATGCTCACCATTAACCTCTTTTTATGGCTTTGCCATGATTGGATTTTTTCCCTACAAAGCTATAGTCATAATATATATATATAGTCATATATAGTCATAATTTAGAGTTAAATTGGCAGAGATTTTATATTAAAAATAGTTTTTCCTCCCTTATTTCCCATTTCTCAGAGGCAACCACTTTCAACTCTTTTAAGTTGATTAATAATTTTGTTATATCTTAATTTTTCAGTTATTGGTTTTATCTATTCATTTTATATTACGGAATATGAAGATTGTTCTCATTCACATCCTGACTACACAGCAGTCTGCTTGGGATTTTCCTTCATTAAGAAGGGGATTACTTTGAGTTGTTTGTTGGACTTAATTTCCTAATGCCTGCATTTTATATTTCCTTTTTATTATTTTATTCACTCACTCTAGGTGCTTTCTGAGAAGTATATATTTTTGACAATTTGCATGTTTGAAAATATCTTAATTCTACTCTTAACCTTAGTTAATAGTATAGAATTTTAGGTTGAAAAAATGTCCCACTGAAGATAAAGCTGTGTTGTCCTTTTGCTTTCCAAGTTTCTCTCAAGAAGACTGATGACATCTTGATTCTAGAGATTTTGCAGAAAATCTCTTCTCTCTGAACCTCTGCAACCTTACTGGATCTTTTTCTGTGTCCACACTGTTTTGAAATTTCTTGATAATGTGACATTGACTAGAGCTTATTTCCATTCATTATGCTTTCAATGTAGAAACTCATAGGCTCTAGTTCCCCCAAATTTTCTTAGATTATTTCTTTGATAATTTCCTGTCCTCTATTCTCTCTCTCTAGAAATCCTGTAATTTGGATATTAAGCCTCCTAAATGTTGACTCTTATTTTCTTACACTTATCTTTTTATTTTCCCATCCTTAGGCTTTTTTAAAAAAGTCACTTTCTTGGTTACTTTCTTAAGTTTTCCAATCCATCTATTAAATTCTTAATTTCTTCTATTGCAGATTTAATTGGTAAAGTATCTTCTTTATCTAACTATTCATTTATATAGCATCTTAATCTTATTTCTTAGAAAAATCTTCTCTGAATATGATAATTTGTTTTAATTTTTAGCCTCTTTCATTCAGATTTTCTCTACTTCTTTCAGCAGCACAGTACACCCTTGAACAACATGAGGGTTAGGGGTGCTGATACCCCATGCAGTCTAAAATCCACATATAACTTTTGACTTCCCCCAAATTTAAGATGTATATTGGTATCCATGGGGATTAGTTCCAAGGATATAAAAATCCAAGGATATTCAAGTCCTTTACATAAAATGGTGAGGATAAATGCATACAGTTGGACCTCTACAAACAGTACAGGTATTTATAGAGAAAAAAATCAAGTTTAAGTGGACCCACACAGTTCAAACTCATGTTGTTCAAGGGCCAACTCTACTTCATATTAGATACTTTTCTCAAGTATATGTTTATCTTTTAGTGTCTTTTAATATTTAAGATTGGGAATTAAAGAGCTGACTGGAAGCTCTTCATGAAATGAGTGTCTGTTGACAATGGCATTTCATATAGACTGTTCTAGCTAGGTCTTGTTGGAAGAACCCAAATTACCAATATATTTAGGTATTTTCTTTTGGATTGGTCAGAATTCCCAGATGGGAAAATGAGCTTCCCTTGTGTTGCGGGGGGGGCATATTCTGGGCTGCTGGGTTTCTTTAGTCAAGATGGGATAAAAATCCACCATATAAATTTGAGTATGATGCCCTTTGCCCTCAATTGTGTCTCAGTTACCCTCTGGGAAGAGCAGTTGGGGAACACACTAGGATCTAGCTGTTTTGATCAGTCTTCTCTTGTTTTAATCACACTTTCACCTCTACTTCCAAAGCTGCCTGGTGCTATTTAGGGTTTTTTGGTTTAAAATGGAAGAAATCTTTACTTCCCCCACTGTAGTGCTTTTCATCCTTCTGCTTCACTATGTCCAGCTTGTCCTAGTGCTGTGTTCATCCTGTATCATTTTTTCTTAGAACACAGTGTGACCTTTAAAGCTACAGATTCGAATTTATTTAGTTTGTTTAGTTCTTCTTCAGGAATATCAATTATGCACTTTTTATGTCTCCATTGCCTCCAATATTGTTCATTCTTTCAATAATAATTTTATATTGTCTTCCCTTTCCATTTCATCATGTTCATTTTGTTCAAACTTGTCCTCCATGTCACAACATTTTTATTCTATACCAGTTCCTTCCAATGCGGCTTTTATCTGTAATACTCTTTTTCCTCTTTCCACGTCTTTACTGAACTTTCCAGATTTTCTTTTACATTAAACTATTGTATATTTTGAGCTCCTTTACTCTGCAATATCTTTAAGATGATAGGAAATAGTAGTTAAAACTCTTCCTCTGGTTCCTTGATAATTATACAACTTTTCTATTGGATCCTTTGCAATTACTATTTACTCTTCTTGTTTTGAGCAAGACCATTCTCATTGGATTACTGTGGGAAGTAAGTCTAGCGGTGGCTCATAAGATAAGGGAGTTTACAGCTTATAGTTTGTTTTGTCTTCTCAAACATTCTCTTATCCAGTCTGTTATTTTCTTTAACACTAGGGCACATTTACCTTCAGTTTTGAATACTTAAGAAGATGCAGGGTGGCCCTTAGGATAGCTCCTTAATTTATACTCTCTGAATTATTAGAGAGTGATCCTGACTTCTTCCATTCTCCACCCCAGTTTAGCGCCAGCAGGTTACCTCAGCTGGGAGATTAGTTTGTGCATAATAAAAATGGTACAGTAGTATGGTTACACATTTTTGTCTCACTGCTGTCATTCTGCAGTGTTGAAATGGTTCTCTACACAAATATTCTGTATCTTTTTCCAGAACCTGAAGTCTTATTACTTTAATCATAGAATCATTGAGAATTTTAAGAAAAATCTTTAATCAACTCAATTTATGAGGAGATAAATCTGTGCTCTATATTATTTTTCACTTTAATATGTATTTCCCAGTTTTTGACATGTTCGCTTTGTATTTTTTGGTTTGGAGTTGTGGCTGTTTTTTTCAACCTTGGAATTGAACCCTCCAGCCTTGTCTTGTTTTCCCCCTAGGGGTTAGAAGCAGGAGAATGTAGAAGTGCTTATATTCTGACAGCTTTATATAAATGTTCTCATAATTCATGCCTAAATTCTTACATTGAATAGAGAACTCTTAGAATAAACTAAGCAAAAATTTTTAAAAATCATGTGTTTGTGTAAGTTTTCTTTACAGAAATAAGTTAAAAGTAATCAAATTATGGAAAAGTTGTAAAACAAGTTCCTATTTTCTATCCCTTGTCCATCTTTCTCAATTTATATTGGTATTTAAACCACCTATGTAGATGAGAATGTTAATCATAAGGTGCAAGTGAGATTTGTCAATATTCCACCTTTAAGGGGTTATTTTCATATCACCAAATGCCAACAGAGCACAATAGCTGTGTATGCACAGTGGCCACAGCACAGTGAGTGATCTCAGGATTGCTACATAGAATTAAAAGTATGATACTGAAGAGTTGATTTCCTTGTTCCAGAGTATGGTTTTTAGTATTAAATGTCTTAGACATTATATATTTAGTTTATCCACAGTACCTGTGGAAAAATGCTCCATGCAGTTGAAGTAAAAATTGTTTGAATATTGTCAATTAATTCTTTATTGAGAAATGTTAATAGTTTCCTAATTGCTGTAATAGATAGAAATATTTAGGAATTTAGTTAAGGAACTGAAGTATTCATTGTGAAAAGTAAATTATGAGAAATAAAGTCGAGTACTATCAAGGTCTATTTTTGTTACTTATGGTAAAACATAATAAACTACAACTACAAAGCTTGGTCTCCACTGTAGAAGATCCATGAGTTACGGACAAGCTAACTACAATTAATAATTTTAATTCACAAATCAGAGTTCTGCCAAGATGGAAGCCTATGTGGATACTCCTCACTTCCTCGCACAACCAATAGAAGAGTACAACCAATTTAAAAACAAAAACAACTAGAACTGCCAGAAAATTGAACTGAATGGAAGTCTGACAATCAAGGGGTTAAAGAAGAAACATTCTTCCAGATGGTAGGAGAGGCAGAGATGGGCAGCGGGCATGAAGAGTAATTGAGGCAGGGTGGCCACTAGCAGACCAGGCAGCCAAGGCTGAAGCTATAGCAGCCTATGGACTGGTCCCACATTTGCCTGGGGATAAACCAGGAGGAACAACCGGGGAGTGAGAAAGAACATGCAACCCAGGGTTCCAGCACGAGCAAGATAAGGCCTCAGAACTTCTACAAAAATCTGTGAGGGTTGTGGTGGTGGCAGAAACTGACAGTCTCTTGAAAGTGGGGTAAGAGCCGAGCAATTGGCATTGTTCTCTCTCTGGCCGTTCCCCCACATACAGCACCAAAATGTGAGTTGCTCCATCCCTGGTGAATACCTAAGGCTCTGCCCCTTACAACATAACAGGTGCTCTGAGACAAAAAACAAACAAAACGAAACAAAACAAAAACATGACTCAAATGAAATAACAGATAAAAATTCCAGAAAAAGAACTAAGCAACCAGGAGATAGGCAACCTATCAGATGCAGAGTTCAAAACACTGGTAAGCAGGATGCTCACAGAAATGATTGAGTACAGCCACAATATAAAGGAAGAAGTAAAGGCTATACAAAGTGAAATAAAGAAACATATACAGGGAACCAACAGTGGAGGAAAGGAAATTGGAACTCAAATCAATGATTTGAAATGAAAGGAAGAAATAAACATTCATCTGAGACAGAATGCAGAAACAAGAATTCAAAACAATGAGGAGAGGCTTAGAAACCTCTGGAAAAACTTTAAACATTCCAACATCTGAATCACAAGGGTGCCAGAAGGAGAATGGGAAGAGCAAGAAATTGAAAACTTATTTAAAAAAAAAATTTAAAAAAACTTCCCCAATCTGATGAAGGAAATAGACATATAAGTCTAGAAAGCTCAGAACACCCCCAAAGAGTTGAACCCAAAGAGGAAAATGCCAAGACACATCATAATTAAATTATCCAAGATTAAAGATAAAGAAAATATCTTAAAAGCAGCAAGAAAAAAGGAAACAGTTACCTACAAAGGAGTTCCCATAAGACTATCAGCTGATTTATCAAAAAAACAAAAACAAAAAAAAACAAAACCCCAAAACAAAAACAAAAACAAAAAACCCTTACAGGCAAGAAAGAGCTGGCAAAAAGTATTCAAAGTTATGAAAAGCAAGGACCTACATCCAAGATTACTCTATCTAGCAAAGCTATCATTTAGAATGGAAGGGCAGATGAAAGTGCTTCCCAGATAAGGTCAAGTTAAAGGAGTTCACCATCATGAACCTCTTATTATATGAAATATTAAAGGGCCTTATCTAAGAACAAGAAGAAGATCAAAACTATGAACGGTAAAATAACAACAATATCACAACTATCAACAACTGAACCTACAAAAACAAAAACAAAAAAGCAAACAAGTAGAACAGCAACAGAATCACAGAAATGGAGATCACATGGAGGGTTATCACTGGGGAGGGTAAGAGGGGAGAATGGGGGAAAAGGTACAGGGAATAGGAAGCATAATTGGCAAATACGACATAGAGGGAGGTTAAAAATAATGTAGGAAATGGCAAAACCAAAGAACTTATATGTACAACTCATGGACATGAACTAAGGGGGGGTGAGAAATGCTGGAGGGAAAGCAGGTACTGGGCAGAGGTAGATTAAGGGGAGAAAAGAAAGAATGGAACAAGTATAATAGCATAATCAATAAAATATGCTTAAAAACAAAAAATAAAAAAGCAAAAAAGTTTTATTCGTGTATTATTATTTATAACCAATCCATTTTCAGGATTTTGTTTAGAACTCTGGCATTTTTTACCATCACCTTCCTCACTATGAAATATTTTCATTACATTTAAAATGACAAATCATATTTTAAGTAAGGTATCTTTCTCTGAATTCATGTAGAACTAATAGTTGAAAAATGAACTTAATGCTTTATATCCTTATTAGTACCTCATTAGTAATGATTTAATCCACATTGAGACTCTCCCACAAGATGGTTTTGAAAGGCAATGATCATATTGCAAATTAATATTCACCTTTATTTAAGGCTTATTATGTGCTAGGCATTGTCACACTATATCTAGCACATTCCTAGATGCTTAATATTTATCACATAAGAGGTATGATACATCATACATCGAAGAGCTTTGTATCTATACAATTTAGGAAGAAAATGTAATGGATTATGTGTGAGCTTTGTACTCAGACAAATCAAGTTTTGATTCTTGACTCTTCTTAGTAGCCATACGATATTGGATAAGTTCCTGAATATCTCTAAGACTATATTTCTCTGAAAAGTGGGCATACTTCATATGGTTCTTATAAAGTATCTTAACATAGTAAATAATAAATGCTAACTCTTTTTATTCAAAATGACAACTGGCTATTCTAGACAGAAATCTTATTTATATTATAAGGTCCTAACTGTCTCAATCAAGATGTGATAACCCTTTCTGACCTATGTCTGATATATATCTACTTCATTTGTGATCTTATAAAGTTTCCACAATGCCCAGCTTATCTAATCAACCATGCCAGAAAGATTTACAGCATTTATCAATATCTAATATGAGCACAATACTTACTGGGTGGTATTACTATATAATCTATATCTGGATTTGAAATTCATTTCTCTTAAATAATTCTTGAATTATTTCTTTACCTCACAGAAGACACAGTTTATTACTACCAAGGTAGATTTACAGTGTTGGATATTCCACATAATGAAAATTATGCAAGAGAGACATCACCAGAAAATAACTATCTTAGCAAAATTCTTGAGACTAAGGTAAATTAGTATTTTTCTATGTTTACTTGATTGTTGATTCTCTGAAATATAAATATATTATTGGAATTTGATGTTTGACTCTGTTTTCTTTGGCAGATGGCTGATGCATTTCAGAGTTCTAGCATTTACAGACAATATATCAATTCTCAAGTCATTACACTGGAGTAAGTAATTAATAACAGAAAAGAGATTCCCCATTATACCTACTATTATGCTTAAAATTTTCCTGTAAAAAAGAGTCTATTGATGTTATAGTAATTAGCCAATGAGTTACTAATATTTAGCATTATCCTAAGCTAGAGGTCAGATTTATTTTTCAGTATAAAACTAAAGTAAAGATTGGGCATTATAGCTTAGTTCATTAGATCTATTGAGAATATATCAATTCTTAAATTACAGGTAAGGTATCCCTCTGATTTCTCAAATTTTTTATGTTCAGAAAATATTAGGTGGTCCCTTAGACCACTGTTTGATGCCCTGACATTTTTGTTTAGCAGTAGCATAAATACAGACCTTGTTTTCTCCCATCTTTCTCCTTGCAAGTTAGCAAAGCACCTTACAGCACAATCCTAGAATTCATATAGGGTAGAAAAGGACATATGGATAGCACATTCTGATACTAAGGCAATACTTCTAGTCACCATAACAATACATAAAATCCTTAGGTTGTGTTCTTTGCATATGGGTTTGAAGTAGTATCAGGTAACAGAGGAAATCTAGAGTAGTCATTCGGCAACCTGAGCCCAGGCTTTGCCACTTAGTAGCCTAGAGCCTTGGGAAAGTTACTATGTCACTTTGAGTCATGTCTCCTACCTGTGAAATATTGATGATAACACCTATACTACATCACTCATGAAACTGTACTCAGGATCAAAGAAGATAGTATGTATGGAACAATTTGCAAATAACTACATTTCAAAAGAAAGGGATTGTTGCATTTACCTTCATCAATTCCACCAGGCTATGTCCTCATTTCCCTTGCTCCTGGAAGTCACGGGGACTGCTGAAATTGCAGAATAAGTCAAAACTTCAACTAGCATTAACATTGGGGGTAAAGTTTCCTATTGGAAAGAAATAGGAGACTAAAATGACAGGGCCCTTGTACCTCTCAGACAAAACTGCAACCACCAGAAGCCTTCCTCTTTGTTTCTTATGCATGTAACTTCAGGTATCTATAGGAAGTGATGGAGAAGCAGTTTCTTATTTGGGCACACCCTGTTATAATCATCTAACTTGAATGAGCTGTGGGCTTCAAGTAGTCTCAGGGCTGCTTGACAATTCCTACATGCCCATTGATCAGCCTCTGGGGCTGTTCCCTCTTTCCCTAGTTTCATACAAATCGGCCCTGAGCACCACAGTTAATCTCCCTCAAGCATAAGTTAACTCAGGTTCTCTTCATTGATACTCTTCGGCTATCATTAAAAGCCCTCCTCCATGTAAGTCCAGTCTTCTACACACTGTTGTCCCTGGTTGACTGGGCATAGGGAGACAGAGGGAAGAGTATAGAGAGTCTGGATTATGAAGTCAATAGTACTGAATCTGTGTCTTAGTTCAGTAGCTATGTAACCTTGAACGCAAGCTTGAACCTCAATTTTTCCTGTCTGTAAATATAGACACCTGTGCTGCAGGGTTGTTGTGGACACCAAGTGTGATAATGAATGTGATAACCAAGTGTTTAGAACACAGCAGATGACCAATAAATGTGAATTAGTGTTATTGCAGTCTAGTTATTCTAGAATACTAGTCCTCCTTGTCTCTGTTTGATGGAATTTCTGCTTGAGGATGAAGCAGCAATAAAAATACTTAAGGGCCAGTGTGTATGTTACCTGTTTTATGAAAATTTCTCTGATCCTTTAAGTAAAAAATGACTTATCCTTTTTCCTAGTATCAGCAGATAAGATAAATATCTTACCACACTTGCCTCATTTATTATAGTAATTTGTATACATCCTTTATGACCCTTAGGAATCTGGACATTTTTAGAGGATAGGAAACATGTCTCAGTCACCCTCGCATCAACTAGCACCTAGCTCAGTTGTTCATCTACAGCAATTGTTCAATAAATGATGAATGAATATTTGAATAAATAATCCAAGTTCTTCTACCATGCCCCTCAGGCCTTTTCTATTTTTCAGATTTGTAGAACTACTTATCATCTAAACTGAATAATACAGCTGTGTGCATACTGTCACCAACTAAATGTGATTAAAGTGAAGGTACTGCACAAATCCATAAAAAAGCAGAAGAAATCATGATATGAAAGATCAGGATATGAAATGAGGAAGGAAATGCAATTTTTCAACAACATATGACACCTTTATGTCATTTCTAGTCCTGATAACAACAGTGTGATAGCACATATATGGCTGGTATTCAAGTCTCCCAGATCAATGAAGGAAAACACAAGAAGAAGAATTGAAGCCATCTTACATCAGACGCTGAACAACCACTCAGAATCCTTGAGCATAGATCGTAATTCTCTAAGGCTGACGGGTAAGCTTATGTATTAGATGACAGCAGTGCCACTTCAATCTTTTTATCCCTAACACATATCACAAGCTCTGGAAACAAAGCTGATTCTCAGTATTTTTAAAAAAATGAATGTCATTGTTTTATATCAGAGCAATAATTTGTATTCATTATTAAAACACATTCAAATAATAGTGCTACATCTTAAAACTGGTTCTGGTGGGAAAATCTGCTTCTCATTTCAAAGCACATCATAGGACTTTGAACAGTTCCTATAAGTAATGGTGTTTCTTGATATTCTTTTCATGATCTATAACTTTCAAAAACAGCACAGGATCTGCTGTTATGACAGGTCAATTTTTAAGTTATTTTTCTATACTAACAGGAGTCATTTTCACTTGTGGGAACTTCTTGTTCTTTCAAAGGAAGTTACTGGCAATTTTCCACTCTAGATGATGTAGAATACAATTCCATTTAAGTAACAATAAGTCTCTCACCTGGAACTATGAAGATGATATTTCCATATTACATTCACATACAGTAAAAGAACAATTTAATAAACAAATGTTCTCTCCTTTCCAGCGACATTTTATCCTGAGATTTCAAATTATTTCCAAACCCTCCTACTCTGCTGGACCTATCATCTCAGTCCATTGGTCCCAGGGCTAGTAGACTAAAGCTAGGTATTAAATTTACCATGTTATTTTTGTTCTATTTCAGAAATCAGTAAGACCACTGCTGAAAAAATTATCAACAACCGTAAGTTCAGATAATTTTTAATTAGTATATGTGACAATCCAAAACATAAGTCAAGATATGTTACTCTTGGTTAGGCACAGTTCTAAGTGCTTTATACACAACTTACTTAATCCTCACAATCATTCTAAAAATAGGTATTATTATCATCCTGTTTTAGAGATGGTGAGACTGAAGCACAAAGGAGTGACATAACTTGCCTAAGTTCAACCAGCTTGTAAAAGGTGGGAGCAGAATTCAAGCCAGAGAGTATGGCTGCAGAAGCCATGGACTTCACCATGACTTTGTATGCCTCCTATAGCTTTTACATTCTTCAAGGGCTGAGGTGTCTTGGAGGTCCTAGGATGGGTATGGAGGTGACTCGGGGACAGCTAACGATTCCTGTGCAGATTACCCTGTCTCTATAAGTGTGAGATATTGTTGGACAGAATCATACAAAAATATTCACTTCACTCTCAGCTTTGTGATCAAACAAACATCTTTCCATTCTCAATGGAACCAAACTCACGTCCTCTCACAGGCTGTGGGAGAAGAGCAAGGATGTCAGCTACACATGATAGAGTCAGGGGAGGTTCCAATGCTCGGGAAGGAGAATGGCCCTGGCAAGCAAGTCTCAAAATCAACGGCCGACACTACTGTGGGGCATCTTTGATCGGTGAAAGACACTTGGTGACTGCAGCTCACTGCTTTCAAAAGTAAGTTCATCATGTTGCCAAAGGCTAGGAAGACCAAAATTTCCAGAATATTTCCAGTTGATACCTGTTATCCCAGTTTAATGATCAGTAGTACTTCCTTTCATTATCAAAAGTATCCTAGAAGGTTTGGAAGACAAATTATATGGTAAGCCAATCTCAGGCTTTCCTTAGGTCCCCTGTAAGTAAGAATGGAAAGTCATTCATTTGTAATACAACATATTTATCTCACATAATTCTTATCTCACATCACATTACACTCCAGACATCCCAAACTACTTTTAGTTGCTAAGACATGTTATTCTGTTTCATACCTCCCTCCCCCTCTGCTCATGCTTTTCCCCCTCTCATCTTGCAGGCAAATGGGACTCAGCTCTATAGTTTCTTCCAAAATGCTACTTTCCCTAAGAAGTCTTCCATTTCCTAGAGCATGCAGATTTAAATCCTCCTGTTTCTGGTCCCTCTAATTATACACACAACCATTCAAGCAAATATAACTGGCCATGTTTATGCCATCTTTCATTAGACTTAAATTTTTTGAAGGCATGGGTTATTTATTTTTCTTTCTATATCCTCTTGCCTTACATAGTGTATAGTGTAGAGACTCAAACAAGGTTTTAAAATTAATTTCCAAATCAGATTGTATCACTGTTAATGGATTATGAAGCCAGGAAAACTTAATGTCATGAAAAGAGTATAATAGGTGCAGGCTGTATTTTTATTATTTTGAAATAATACAAAATACATGATTTTTGTTTCTTTAGGACACCTAATCCAAAAAACTATACTGTCAGCTTTGGCACGCTAGTAACTCCACCATATATGCAACATTATGTTCAACAAATCATTATTCATGAAAACTACGTCTCGGGTGAACATCATGACGATATTGCAGTTGTGCTGCTCACTGAAGAAGTTTCACTTCAGAACGATGTGCACCGCGTTTGTCTTCCTGAAGCCACGCAGATCTTTATACCAGGTGAAGGAGTTGTTGTTACAGGATGGGGAGCACTTTTTTATAATGGTAAGTCAAGTGAACACTTAACACAGTGTATAAGGTACAAAAGCAACAAGAAAAACTAGTGATCTAGACACAGAGTTAAAGGCATGGTTTACCTCCAGATGCCAGTACTCCCAGTGCTCTCTCAGGAAATGCTGCACATGGAGTTACAATTTTGTAAATTGCCTTGGCTTAGAACATCCCAAGGAGATCAATTTGTTTGTGAAAACTCTCTAAACTGGAGAATCTGAGTGAGACAGTTCTTGTCCAAAGATGTAGAAAGAGAGACAAGGTTATAGAAAGGCAACATTAGGAAGATGTTCCAAATTATTCTCTGAATATTGCATTTTCATTTGTTTGGCTGTGGGAGCTAAGTGGGCTTTTTCAACCTGAGAATAGGCCAGAGTCTGACATAGATCTTATATATAAAGAACAAAACAAATTTTCCACCCTGCTCTGTTTCAGAGCAGCTCTTTTGTTGAGAATATTTACTTTCTTTAGGTGACTACCCATTGTTACTTCAGAAAGCACCTGTGAAGATTATCGATACAGACACCTGTAATTCTAGGGAAGCATATAATGGAATGGTACAGGACACGATGCTATGTGCTGGGTACATGGAAGGAAATATTGATGCTTGCCAGGTAGGTCTGGACATTATTCACAGTGACCACACAATAATTAGCAACTGCTATTATTTTATGAAAATTACCAACATGGAGATAATTCTATGCTTCAGTGAATTTGAACTTTGACAATCCATTCAAACTTCCTCAGCTTTGACACTAATGTAATTCTTCCCTACATGCAACATGTGTTTATAAGTATTAAAGAATCACTTATGTTGGACATACTCTGAGTCAAGCACAGACTGAAGTCCTTTACAGATATTATTGCATTTAATCCTCATCATAACTTTGTGATGTAGCTACTACCATTGTATCATTTTATAAATGATGAGACCGAGGCAGTAGAAGGTAAAGTAATTTGCACAAGGTCACACAGCTATTAAGCGAGAAAGCTGGCATCCAAAGCAAGGTAATCTAGCACCATAGTCTGTAGTCTTAATCACATTTCAGTAAAGAACCAGTGTCAGAAAGATTTAAATTATTTCAAGCCCATATCTCTTGCATTTTTAGCCTCCTCATGGCTAGGGGTCTGGCTACTTTTCTCAGATATGAAGCCTTATACTCCAAGTGTACAAATGATATACATCTCCCAAAGCTTTCTCATAAAGCTAGAACTTATAACTTCAAGGTCAACTCCAAAGAGCCCCAGAGAATATATTTTGGCCAATCACAGTTACATTCCGGTCAATCACAGTTATGATTACGGATGAAACAAGAATTTATACCATATAACTTCATATGGTCTCTATCAAGCATGAATCACAAACATCAGCTGGGCTTTTCATTTAGGGCAAGTAAAGTATCTGGGAGTAAATTCTCACAATGGTAAATATTTTTTGTTTTATTTAGGGTGACTCTGGAGGACCACTGGTTTACCCCAATTCTCGCAATATTTGGTACCTTGTTGGAATAGTGAGCTGGGGAGAAGAATGCGGTAAAATCAATAAGCCTGGTGTCTACATGCGAGTGACCGCCTACCGCAACTGGATTGCCTCCAAGACTGGCATCTAAGAGAAAAGCATCTTGTCAAAACTATCTTAGGTCGTTTTTACCACTTACTTCTAAGCCTTATGTAACATGTATTTTAAATTAGTGTATATAATGGTTACTTAGAAAAAAGTGTTGTCCTGAGGAAATATTTATGAGCTTTAATATTAAGCAGGCTCTACAAAACAAGAAATCTCACGTTTAGTCAAGAAGGCCTAAGTGAAGAAAATGCTTTTATCAAAAACTGACTATTTTTATTTGTTTTGTATTTTATGTACCCACATCGTGGTTGTTGCACCATAGCATAATACTCTTCGTTTTAGGCATTCGGACTTTGTGGAATTATAAAAGTATGTTCTTGTCTATTGGAAGTTACCAGGCAGCACTTTGGGGTGGCGGGTTGGAACAAGTTGTACCTGCCTTCATGTCATAGTTATTGTGGAAAAGGTGTGGTTATAAACTAAATCAGGTCAGAATTTAGGCACTGACATAGAGTCTTTTATTTCAAGTGCTGATTAACTCTTTCAGTCAAAGAATTTCACTCTCAGAAAAGCTGGGTGAAACAATACATTTTAGATTTACAGATATTAGGTGCACTAATTCTTCAATGTTGATACAGGTCTCTGTAGGAATTCTTTATTTGAACCATAAATAAAAAGACGTAGCTGTGAGCCATGGAAATGTGTAATGTATTTTAATTAAAACAAACTTAAAAGCAGACTATCTTTGTTTAATATGACAATTTTACTCTCTTTTTGTTTGTTTTCTTGAGTCTTTTGCAGGTGACTTTCTGTCTCTCTCTTCTTTTCTGTTATTGTTTCCACTTGGTCAATGGATTAAGAAAGGGCCACAGGGTAGTTAAAAAGCTACCTAGAGGCAGAAAGGAAAGGCTTGGGAACACCAAGTGGATGCAGTGAGCAGTCCCTCAAAGGCCATTGGTCACAGGAGCCTCCTAGTCATGACGTCTGAAATGAGGCTGGCTCAGCCAGGGCTGGGGCTCAACAGCTTGTGGAGTTTGGTCAGGTGGTCACCTATCCTCCCATGAGTGTCAGCTCTGGGTCTAGGAAGTGGTTCCCCTGGAAGCAACAGAGATGAGGGTCCATGCAGATAAAGCCCAGGACATGCCTTATCTTCTGGGCCAAGGAGGTTTTCATGGTGTGCAGGCTGCTACCTCACTTATCTCAGGATGGCTTTTGAACTTTCTGGAAAAAAGGTTCAGTTGCTGTACTGTTTTTGCATCTTTAAGAGATGCAAGGCACCCTGGTTTTCCTCGTCTAACTCTGGGAAGGGTGGTGCAAGTGGTCCAGGGCTATGTGATCTGTGGATATGGAGGCCTGGAGAGAGGTTGTTCAGGGAGGCCTGCAGATGCTGGCTGAGCAGCCTCTGAAGGCAGCCTCCACTTTGGAGGAATAATTCTGGCTGATCTGAGGGCTCATGGTTTACTGGTGACTAGGAGCCAATGATAAACAAAAATGGCATTTGTGGGTCTCAGGAGTCATGATGGAATGACCAAGAGGATGGTTCTAGAAGTTGTGTCTGGTGGCTGAGGAGGAAGGAGAGTAATTGGAGGCTGGAGGGCAGAGAGGGGAGAGCATTTGCAACCTGATAAGAGACAGATCTGCATGCTGTGCCTGTAGTGGCTGTTCTGTAGGGAAGAAGTGTTAATTACTAACCATATTCTTGGTCTTAGTTTGTTGAAGATGGCATAGAGTTCTGTTTTATGAACATACAGTCTTCACCAGTTGAGTGATATTAGTTTGTAATATTCATCTTTCAAGAGTAGAAATTTTTATCAGTATTTACTGAAAATTTGACTCAGAGTCTCCACAAGAGTCCTCATACAGTATTTAAATTTTATTTAAGCTTCAACTACCTATATTGGATATGAGGAAATGTTTTACCTACTGAATTTTCTCCTCACAGAAAATATGGATTCTACTCTACTGATAACCATTTTCTGTATATGAAAGTTCTGAAATAAATATATATTGTATATAACCATATAATTTAGTTGTCCCAGAGATTCATAAATTTGTGTTTAAATGGCAGTTTTAAGTGTTTTTATTTTATATATAAATACAGTTTTCAAATATGTTCAAAGACCAAAGATTCTTAAAAGAAGTCTTGGCATATTAAATTAAGTTAATAACTACTTGATATTTAACCCATTTGGTTATAATTAACATCAAGTATTGTATTATTCATTATCATAAGAAATTAAATGATAAAGCTTAACATTTATTGAGTTCTTACTATGTGTCAGGCACAACTTTACATGTATATGGGGGGACCCCAAAAAAACAGAATTATCTTCTGGAGGGAAGACACATTGTACTACAGGCTTCCCTCAGCTAGGTGAGTGTTCTAGGAACCCATCTGTATCAGTGTGCTAGCTGGCACTGTTGTGAGAGGCTTGCTTGTCTTTAGTGATTTTTTTTTAATACTTTTCAACCCATCCACCCATTTGATGATGGTTGATTTACGAGCTCACCTGCCCACAACACACTGTGTTTAGCAGTTTTTTACCCAAAATGGCATGACTCCCCTATTCTCACCCCGAGTGACTTTTTCTTTTGTTTCCCCAGAAGAAAAAAGTCCTCAAAGGGAAACATTTTGCTGATATGGAAGAGGTGAAACAAAAACAGCAGTAACACTAAAAGGCATAAAAATCAATGAGTTCAAAACCTGTTTTGAGCAGTGGAAAAATATCTCAATAGGGGTATTGCATCAAATGGAGAGTACTTTGAAGGTGATTGAAGTTTAAACATGTAAGAATAAATACACATATTTTATAAATAATTCCTTTTTCTTTGGGTTTGCCCTCATGTTATCCCAGTTAATCCTAATGCTCTATGAAGTATACCATAGTTATCCTAAGGTTACAGTTGAAGAAACCAAGACACAGAGATTTTAACAACCTTGGCCAAGAGAAAATTAATGTTATGTGTATTGTCCTGCAAAATCTTTTTATTTCGTTATTATTAATTTCTAAAGGCTCTTTAGAATAAAACCAATTTTATATTTTCTTAAAAACAATGTCTGAAATTAACATATAATATGATAATCCAACTTCCTTATTTTAGTAAAGAACATAGTTACATGTTAATTATTAATTAGAAGGATGGAAGAAAAACTTAGTTACCCAGATGATCTAATTTTGATTGGGACATGAGGACCATGTGTTGGAGTAAACGGAGAATAACACTGAAAATTTCAAAGGAGCCCAGTGTTCTTTTGCTTGCATTTATCATAAACAGAAATGTTAGGTAAAAGGATAAACCACTGCTATTAGAATGCAGACTCACTGCAGAAGAAAAACAAATCATACCGAGGGGTTACTCAAACACATATGAATGAAAAGGAATAATTCATCTTCAGAGAATATCAAATCACCCAATTTTGTCATGGTGATATGTGCATAACCGCTCTGACAACTGCTCCTGTGAGCTGCCAAGAAAGAGGAAGAATAACAAAAGCAATAACTCTACCTTCTTCCAGGAGGGTTTAAGAGGATTCAAGTAGAGGCTGAGTATCTGTTCATCCAGAGGGGTTGTGGAATTGAGGATTTGGCTTTCAAAATGGGGGTAAGATTAGCAGTAGGAAAGAGTGATACTAGTGACCCCTAAGATTTTTATAAATCCTACAATTATGTTTCCAAGACTTCAGATGCAGCTTCCACAGTAGTTGAACTGTTTAACATGAACCCTTGCCAGAATTCTATCTTGGACACCATCTGTCTATGAGGACCAGAGTTTATTGATGTGTAATAATAAGCTTCATTTTTTATTACAAAATCATTTTATTACAAATAAATGTTTGCATACTTCTCTTTTTAATTCAAATTAAAAGAGCCTTAGGGAACCTATTTGTAAATTACTTCAACTTCTAAGTATTATTTATACTGTATTTTGTATCTTATTGAATATAAGTTTGTGAATGACAAACTCTGCAATGGGAGGTAGCAATGCAGAGGCAGCTGCTCTATACATAAAATTGATTGACTACTGTTTATAATGAAGCACTGTTAATTAGTATCAGATCCACTCATACACTATTCAAAACAGATATATAATACTGTGAATATTATTAAGTGATAGAACATACCCTAAATAAAAAATTACAACTTAAACTGTACTTTGCTTAATTTTGTAAACTGGTAGTTTTAGATAAAAAAAAAACAATTAAATTGATGCTTTTATTCATAATGTGGAAATTTTAAATCTGCTTCCCAATAGTATTGAAATTTTCATCATGTTATAGTAGTGCAAAATTTCACACAGAGAATTTTGATTAGAAACATTTATCTTAAATACTTCATATAAATTAATTACATGTGCATAGAAACATGTGTGCATCAACGCATTATAAAAAGGTTTCAAATATAAGAGTTTTGAATGTTTGTGGCAATGTTCATTATGTGTTACACACATTAAGTTCTGCACTTTAAAATTCTGAGATTAAGAAAAGAAAATAATAATTACTTGAAAGGGTTATTCTTTATTCCATTTGTCTCAGAAGAAATTTAACCTCAGAGAGTTCAGTGTCTGTCAAGTCTGGGAGTTTGGTGTCCTGTTAATAACCATAATATATTTTTTCTAAGTCCTGGGATGAATGCCTCTACTATAGTGCTGTGGAGGAAATCTGGATTACCACTGGCTTGATTTTCTCTTTTGTAGCTTTCTTACCCATTTTCTATTTGCTCCCTGCTCCTCCTTTGGTTAGGCCTGTGACAATGTCCTCAGCTGGTGGCAGGTTCTATAACTGACTGGACTTATCTTTTCAGTTTTTAGCTGCCCATTTTTTTTCCTTTAATCATTCTTTCTCAGTTACAAGACTTTCTGCATGCCTGTCTAGATCTGTTAATGTGTTGCCGGATCTGTTAGTTTGCTCTTTTATGATCTGATGGTATCCTTTGAGGCCTTGCTTTCCATAATACATGCATTTTTTGGCTTACTCATTTTCTCAAAAAATGTTTGGTTTTGTCAAAAGAAAAGCAACAAAAAAATAAAACTTCAATTTGTGTCATGTGTTCCTCTTAAAAAAGGCTGCTCTTCTGGGAGAGAAGGGGACCTGAGCCCTCAGCATCCTCTGGAGAGAGTCTTTGTGGAGGATAAAGACGTATCTTTCCATTGTTGCCCATGCTCTGCTGGGCTTTCACTTTTTTTCTATCTGATTTTATTTCCCCAACTCTCCTACACATGCACTACCTATTTCGTGTGGCTATATACTTTCTTTTACAAATGAGCCTGCTCAGACAGCCTCAGTTTCAAATCAACAGTTGACTTTTTGCAGCACTGGGTAGCTTCTTACTTGGTATTTTCTTTCAACTAAAAATCTTTAAGTTTTACTATTGGATTGATGAAATAGTTGAGATGGTCCTTCCATTGCTCTCTCTAGTTTCTGGGGTGGGTAATAGTGTAGGAGCAAAAGGCAGCAGTGCCCTGGCGCAGGGAGTGTGGGTTCATGGAAGTTGAATCAGGCTGTTTTGAGAAACTCTCTCCTGCACCTGGGGACCTGGCATAGTGAGAGTTTGCCACTTTCTTTGGGGACAGGTTTTATCCTGAGACAAGATTGAAGGGCTTGTTATAACTAAGTGGCATGGGGTCTGAGGACGTGAAGGTGCTCACTCCCTCTACTGGGGCAGCCAGTCTACAGTGTTCACTTTGCCAAGTTCACAGTCGCTATCCTAGGTTTTCGACAGTAGCGGTTCTCACCTTTGAGCTCCAAAGAGCTTTTGTTTACATGGGCTATATCTGTTGATAATTATTATACTAAAAATTAACACTGAAAATATTTATAATAATCTACATAAAATAATAAGATTTTTACTTGTGAACATAACAACATTCTTATTTAAGAAATAGATATGTTTTCCAAGAAAAAAATGAGAAAAGTAGCATTGTTTTCAAGTTTTGCAAATGAGTTTTAAATATCTGGCTTAACAGAAGACTCCTGGATTCTCATATCTGATTCTTTATTCAATCTCTTGTTTTGGTTGAAGTATATGAAGAAAGTCTGCCATTTCACAGAAATGTAGTTGAAAAGGGGAAAAGAGCATGTGAATAGCCTTTTTAGGTATTCTCCCTTGAAAATACTTCAATATCCAACAAATGGCAGTTTCTTCCCAATTTGGCCATATCAGTGCACTTTCTGTGCTCTGTTACTTACAAATCCATTAGTCTGTTTTGTTTTTTGAATGCAGCTTTCATTCATGCGTGATTTTGTAACAGTATTTATCAGTCATTTAGTTATGCAGATTTTCCAAACTTTGACACCTTTTAAAATACAGTATCAAAAATAACACATTAATATCAGAACTCATCCCATTATAAAGCCTTTAAGTGTGAAGGTACTGTCACATTTACAGAAGCACATATAAATTTACCAGAATTCTAATTTTCATGACAAGTCTCAAATTTTATCATCAGCAATGCATATTGTCAGTTGTTTCATGTTTGATGAGCTTCCATTATTCATTTCAAGATCATGCCTGCCAAATGCCAGTTCTAAGTAGCTATCATTTGCCAGTCATTTCTTTCAAATAAAATGTTGCTTTGTGACAAAAGTGGTGAGGTTAGAGTGCAAACCATACAATCGTTCAAGTGCTTTCGCTCGGGACAGCCACTTTAATTCAGTATGCGGCACAGGTGCTTACATGTATTTCTCATCTTGTCATCCAAATATTACTGAAGACATGTACTCGACATCAAAATTTTATACGGCTTACAAATTTTTAATGTTTCAACTATGGAATTCTTAAACAAAGTGAGATCTTTAGCCCCATGAGTGTGTGCCAGCAAAGAATACAATGATACAATGACTCCTGGTATAGTTTGACGCCACTGTCTTGACTTGCTGAGGTGCCAGCAGTTTTAGCCACCATTTGCGTTTGCACCATCGGTTTGATTTAGCAGAGCTCCTGCAAGGGTCTCGGAGGCCCTTGGGGGTGTGCAGGCTGAACTTTTAAAACCACTGATCTATCCTAATTGTTCTAAATGGAAGTGTTCATTACCAATATCCACAAAATAATTGCATCAATCCATAAACATCCAATAATCATCAATCCCTATAGTTATGTATGACATAAGTATGTGGAAGAGCCAACTAATTCAGAAAGGGAGGTGGGGGAAATCAAAGCTGAGATAAGTCCTATAAGATGAACAAGAGGAAGCCAGGAAAAGACTTCCTGGTGAAGAGGTGGAGGTACTTGCAAAGGGCATCCAAAAGACACTTTGTCAAACACCATGATGTATTATTAGTCAGGATAGGCTAATACACATACCAGGGGTAACACACACCTACATCTCCATAGCTTAACATGTCAACATTTATTTGTCACTCAAATACTATTTCCACTGGTAAAGTCTCCCCAAGGCAGCTGGGTCTGTAAGCCAGGCTGCTTTTGTCTTGTTGCATCCCTGTGAACACGTGGCTTCCACCATCTCCATGGCGGGGGAAGAGAGAGCTGCCAATAGATCTGTTAGCAGAAGTGAAAATATGTACACTGATGCTCCTAGATCATGAGCCAGAACTCCTCAAATGGCCCCTGCTAACTCTAAGGGGACCAAGAGATAAGACAGCATACTCATTTGCCCTAGCTTTGTCCTTGGGAGTGATGCAGAATTAAAATCAATTCCTCTTCTCTTGGTGGTTCATCAGGTAGCCCTTCAAATTTTCCTTTCAAACCTGTTCCTTCATCAAGTGCTTATACAAGCTCCACACTCTGGACCATCCTAGGGCTCACTTTCCATTTCTGAGTACTCTTCTTCAAATATGGTTAACAGAAATGAGCACAATTTTCCATTTATAGAATCAACAGACAGTACAGTGGAATATTACTTTTTGATATGAAACAATCCACTTGTGAATGTGTCCTAAGCATTTATAGCAGACATATTACATCAGGCAAAAAAGCTATTAGCTAGTCAAAAGGGAAAAATGTTAGTTAATTTAATAGCTATTTTGTTTTCAAAATGTCAGTCTGTTTTCCTTTTCCACATTCCTCCAAATTTTTTTACAAACACAGTTCATAAATTTAAAGACATGCGACCTTTCATGAAAGTAATTGAAGAGTCGGCTAGCATAGGATTGTGCTTCACAAAACAACTGATTTGCTATCTCTTTGTCCTGGTTTTAGAATCTTTTCCAGAACTTAGAACAGTTATACTTCAGATAGCTGGGATAAAATAATGTTTATTGTTTGATATATTCATTTATTCCACAAACATTTACTAAGGATAACCCTCTGCCAAGTATTATGTGGTAAGTTCTCATAAAGACAAGTAAGAAACAATTCATGTTTTCTTAGAGCTGACATGGAGACAAATAAAGAAATGCATAATTCAAAATAAAGTGCTATGTTTTATAACAGTATAATATAGTCATTGTTGCAGAAGCCAATAGGGACCACCTCAAACTTCTAGTAGATTGGGCAGTTCTTCTGAGAGAAGGTGACATTAGCTGAATTTAAAAGCTGAAGTATTTCAGGCCATCAAAAAATATTTCCTGCACTGAGGCATACCATGCAAAGGGAAAAACAGACAAAAGGGATGGGAGGCATAACAGCTTTAAGCCTTTTTGTAGAACTACAGTAGTTAGGCCTTTCTTAAGCAGAGAACATTGAAGACATTGTGGAGGTGAGAAAGTAGATGAGAGGTCTTTGTTAAATTTATTGAGAAAAAAATATACCAAACAGGGAGAAAGTTAATAAAAATTAGATGTGTGTTTAGTGATTAATGAACAAGTACTTTCTGAATCTACACGTGTTCAGAATAGTCAACACCATTATTGAATCTGGTCAAGGATCACAAAATATGGTCCTTGCCTATAAGTTGAGGAAGTATAAACAAAAACATGGGTGGGAAAAAGTAGGTTTACAGTTGTGAGTATGTGAAACATGGAGTTAATCTTGTATAATTACTTATTTATTAATTATTGTATTATATGTATTATTATAAATCTGCTTTTGCCTCGCCCTGTCTATGAAATACTAGTAGACAAAGCAAGGCAGGGCCAAGCTGGGAAGTGTGCTTTCTGTAAGCATTCTACAAGGTAGGATAATATGAAGATAGAATAATTGCCCCAGAATGCTCTGGGAAGGCACACTGGAGAGTCTGAAGCACAGAGAACATTGCAGTCATCAGACCTGTGTTGGAATCCCATCCTTGCTATTGTCCAGGTTATGAACTTAGGCATGTTTCTTAAACTTCCCAAGTGCCCATGTCCTTGTCTACAAAGTAGCAATGAAGATAGTATTAAGGCTCATATGTAACATAATAAATATAAAGCATTTAAAACAGTGCTTACCTCATAGTGACCCCACCCCTCTCCCTCACCACAGGATGATCTGTTACAGAAGCTAGGCTTTGATGAGAAGGAACAATTTGGAGAGGTAGAGAGTGTGGGAAAAGGCTGGCATTTCAGGTAAAGGGAACAATGAACTTGAATAGAGCAATGAACATGGAAATTTGAGCTCACTGAGAAAGAAGTGCACATGAAGGAGTGGAGGGATAGGATTGGGCATATGGGGCTGATCTAGAGGAGTGACTCCCAGCTTTGGAGTCCTAAGGGAAGGAGTGAGATGTGTAGTGATCACAAGGAATCCTCATGTACATTGGTGCTCCCAACAACACTTTAAATTGAATATACATTACCTATCACTTTAAATACATATAATTGCTACTGAAATAAATAAAATACAATTGTATTTTAAGAGATATTAAATTAATAGATATTTTAAATCTATTAAATAATTCTGTTCTTCAGGCCTTAACTCAAATTTCACATCCTCACAGAGATATTTCTTCACCTCACTACTTAAAATAGTGCCCATCCTGCTTTACTCTCTAGTGCTTATTCTGCTTTAATTTGCTACATAGCACTGAACACAACCTGGAATTACATTATCTCTCTGTTTACTCCAAACATCCTCTCTTTGATTATAACCTACAATGACAGAAAGGTCTTTGTTGTGTTCACCACAATCACTTCCACATGTAAGCCAGTGTCTCTGCATGGTGGGCCTGTAGTAAACATTTGCTGAATAAATAGACACATTCACAATGAAGGCTAATGAACCAATTACATTATATGCAGCCATTTTCATTTTCTCAATGAATAATTTAAATTGGAATAATAGCAGAGGGTCCTTCACTTACTCTTAATAGTCATCATTGGCTCTTTGCTGAAATGAGAATTTCTTACTAGTAAAAAGTTACCACAGAAGAATTGTCCAATTATCAGAAACATAAGAGGGAAATGAATCATTGCCCTAAAAGGCAGCAGCTTAAACACCTGGAAGAACAATGCTTTTGGGTGGCATAACTATTCATTTCAATGTGCAAATGAGAAAGACATTAATCAGAGCTTCCCCTAAATCAAGACAGGTTAAACTTCTAACATATTATTTAAAATGAGGTAATGTGTGTTGTCACTTAGATACCTAGTCATTCAAGTGACAATACATTTTGAACTCCTGCAACCTCAGCTACCATAAGACAAGGCACATGTCATGAGATTGCTTAAAGGTGGAATAGAAACAAGACCTGTGCTTGTATATTGAGCAAGCAGGTCATCCAAGGATATCTTGAACATTTGATGAGAAACTTGATGTGACCCAAAGTACTTAATATATAGCATTATGTCAGGAGACATTGAGATTTTAAATATAAATGTCACATTATTTGATCCCCTATCTTTATCTTTGATATTTATTCTGACATTTGCAGATACATGTCAATTAGGTGACCACTAATTACAGGACCAAAGTTGATAACTCCACTAAAGTATTTCATGTGTCTAAACTTCCTTCTCCCAAGAGTTTGATAGGGTTGTCTTCATTTAATTTTCTCCCTATGAGAGAAATAGAAATAGTGGTCATGATGTGCTTTTTTCTTCTCTCAAGTCAGACTGCTATTCAAACACAGTATATCAGCACATTTGCTCTGGGCATTTGGCCATGAATAGTGTGCATTAATATAAATCATGATAGTGTGCACATAAACAATTGCACATGGGATAACCTGTTTATCCATATACTCACCTATTGCCACATCAAAATTATTTCTGATATGTCAGTACTTAAAAAAAAACCCTAAGCTCCACCTCTTGCAAATCAGGTAAGACATTTTCAGTGCTAGTGACTCGAATAGTTGCATGTATAACTCCGTTCCACCCACCATATCATCTGTCACCTATGAAGGACAGAAGTTAGTCAGGAAATTTGTCATGGTTCTCTTAGTTCTCCTCTACTTTCTTGGAGCCTAGTATATATGATTCTCTCTTCTGTTCTCTTTTGTTACAATCAAATAATTATAAGTAGGTTCACAAATATTCAGTTTCTACAATTTAAAGCTGTTGCCAATCCTTTTAAGTGAGGCAAATAGCATTTGACTCTAGGAAAAGAGCCTAATGGTAGGAGATGTCAGGTTTACCAACTATCTTAGTCTGGATTTCTGAGAAAACAGAGCCTAAGGCAAAAACTTTACTTTCAAGGGTATGCAATTCTGGAGAAAGAGTAAGGGAAGGGGGCCAAAGAAGCAGGAATGGATGGAGAGCACAGGCAAGAAGTGGATCACCAATCTAGCTGGAGCTTTAAATCAAACTTAGAGGAATATCTTCAGAAGTCTGTATGAGCAATTGTGTTCCTGAATAGTCTGACCAGGGAGAAAATGAAAGAATTTATCCTACCTTACCTACCTGCCTGTGAACTAAACTCAACCTGTGGTGAATCAACAGCGACGTGCTTTTAGGTTTTAACACCTGGCCTTTCCAATAGCCATGGGGAAGCTGGATCCCCAGACAGCAGAGATAGCATGCACAGCAGCAGTCACACTGCATGGGGTGAGCTAGTGAGAAGAAGCAAGTCAGCGATACTTCCCACTTGTCCACATATAGACTTTAGTCTCACATATCCAGCTGGGGAAGCCAGTGCACCTCTAGTGTGTCTCAGGGGCAAATGAAAAGCCCAGGTCAGAGAAAGAAGTGCAGTGTAAAGAGTGAGACAATATGCTCTCAGGTCTTGCTTGAGATCCTATGAGGAACTGGAAGGAGCCACCTCAGTGGGATGGGCTGGCCCAGCAGGTGGAGTACCGTCCATCAAAACATGGCCCCCACCATGAAGATATCAGCTAGTTTTCCTCCACTGAAGCCAGAAATTTCTACTCTCTGTTCTACACTTATGAGATGGGTACAAGGAAACCTTCAGGGAGACCACCAGGATTATCCTGCAGAAAATTATGTCTAGAATCCAAGGGATAAACAAAAACCGGGTCCAGCAATGGACAAACAAAGCTGGAAGGGGGTGAGATCCTGATAGAATATTGCAGCCATTGTAAACACACACGCACACACACAACACAAAGACACTGCTTATGGAGATTCAGCTTGTAAAAGAAGCAGGGAAATAAGCCATTCTTAATTATCACCTGTTCAAATTAGGTTCACTGAAGATATCCAACCATTTTGCAGTATTCACCAAAGTAAGGAAATGGTAAGCAAAGTTAATAGTGCCTTCACAGTGAAAAATATGAGACACAATGAGGTAATGAAAAGAAAACTTCTTGGAAATAAGAAAAATTGGATTCCAATCCAAATTCTGTTACTCATACTGTGGCTTGAGAAGTTTACTCAACCTCCCGGCTACTTCAGTTTACCTCCCAGCTTAACGGGAATAATGGCACACACATTACAGCTTTGTGAGTATTAAAGGAAACAGTACTGAATATCCTCAGTACAGGAAAGCAGCAAATCTTGGTTAAATCAGGAATGTTTCTGAATTATATTTTTGTCACACCTTTTTTCCTTCTCAAATATTTAATTTTACATGCAAATATACATGTCAGTCTCTTTCTACATAACTAGCAGAAACTCCAGTTGCTGGGATCTTAAAGTAGTTTTGCTTTGAATTAGTTAAAAATTCAACTGAGATGTTATGAATATTCTCTGAAGAATAATTGTTCTTGGGGATCAATATCTTCATAACAATTTCTATTGCTTATTAAGCACTTCCTATGTAGCAAGTGGTAAACCAAGTGCTTAACACAGATAATCCATTTAACTTTCTAATAACCCTAAGATATAGGGACAGGCCAGCTATACAATTTGCAGAGTCTAGTGAAATGTGAAAATGCAAAATCCCTTAAGCTTTTACTCTAAAAACATTTATTACTTGTAAAACATAATAGGATTATTGATGGTACATGAGTAATCTTATAAACTAATAAATTACAAAAATATATTTTGATGTCATAATTTAGATAATACAATAGTTGACAATATTTTATAATATACTATCTCAACTTATCATAAAGATTTTCAGCTTGCTTCTATGAAAACTCATTTGTTAGGTCATCAAAATTTATACTTTTATGAACCTAATTTTCAATTGGTATACTTAAAATTAATCTCTTTGTTCTTGGAAAGATGACTTATTTTTTCTTTTTGATAAACGTTTTAGCTAAAATGTTATTTTGGATAGTTTTGAATTTATAGAAAAGTTGCAAAGGTAGTGCAGAGTTTTCATGTGCCTAGGAGAGGGGAAGGTATCCATGCAGATGCACAGCTGAGATGGTGGTGAAAGACAGCTTGTCCATCTGTGCCCACATCTGTGCCCACATCTGTCCCTACAGAAAATATTAGTTCTCTAGCCTGAGTAACAGCATAACTGTGATAAGTGAGGCAGTAACTCTACCAGTAAATTATTACAAAATAAAGACATACACACAGACATGGCAATAGAGTATATTAGAAAGTTATTAGGATTCTTTAAAAAGTTTAGAATCTCTGGATTTAAAAAATGCTAGTTTTATATTTGTGGATATTAAGAATAAAGAGGAAGAAAAATTTGGGCATAACCCAATATTCTGATAGTGATTATCTCCAGGTGATAGAATGTGGCTTTAATTTTCCTTCTTTATAATCTTATGTAATTTCTAAATTTCACATAATTAATATATACTAATGGTATTATAAGAGGAAAATTATATGTTAGAAGAATAAAGTAATATTCTTCTAAATAGAGAAACAGATTCACAGACCAATCTTTCACTTTGGGGTAGAGTTGTTAGATTTAGTAAATAAAAACAAAGAACATCCAGGTAGATTTGAACTTCAGTAAACACAAAATAAGTTTTTAGTATTACTATGTCCCAAATATTACTTGTTCTGGCAAATAAGTGGCTCAGCTGGGTTTCAAACCTAGGTAATACAACTTTGGAATGTGGGGGTATATAAAATATCATATAGAATAACTTGCTCTAAAAATTATTTATTGTTTATCTGAAATTCAAATGTAACTGGGTGTCCTACAATTTGTCTGGAATCTCTACTTTATAGGCCCTAATGATACATTCATGGTGATGTTCTCCCCACATCTAACCTGGTAATCAATGAGATGAGTTTTTCAAATCTTTTCATCAGAGTTGGTAGGTCAAAATTCTTCCACAAAATGTTCAAAGATTTAAACACATACTTTTGCTTTCCCTGCAACACTGAGTTCTTCTTGTATCATATACACAACACACATAAAACCACACACGGGCAGGAACAGTTCCCTCCTTCTCCACTGCACACCCTCCTTCTCATCATCCTAAGGTTTCACTGTCTTTGTTCTTCTCATCTATAACATTTGTCTCAAAGGGAGAGGAGAAAACAGAACTAAACCACTACACTAAAGAAGTAAAGTAAAATAGTGTGAATCAGAGTTAACACATCCCTTTGTTCTTGCCCCCTTGTGTCTAGGAAAGTTTCTCTCTCTCTCTTTTTTTTTTTTTGGAAAGTTTCTCCAATTACTATTTGAGTTACTGTGCTTCCACTGCTTTGTTTAATAACAGATAGTCCTGGAGTAAATGCCCTGGTATCAGTTATTATAATGATAAAGAACATGTTTTGTTTGTTTTGCAAAACTAAATTAGCCTTAGCTGGGTTCTCCATTCCTTTGCTGCTTGGTTCTTTTCACAGGTTAAGAGCTGAGGGTTCAGCCTATCTGGGTATCAAGAATTGTTTCTTGTAAATTAATCCTGTTGTTTACCTTTGTTGTATTTTTAAAATGAGTCAACAGATCTTTGTCATTTGGGTTTCTACTTTGTCTTCTTTTTGATCATATTTTTCTATGGCATTACATCCTTTGAGATAAGAGAGTCATTGAAATTTTTAAAAATTACCCTTCAGACAATGGTGGTCAGGTCAAGGATGAGTCAACTTCTTCTATCAGGAAGCCACTAAATTAAGCCTATGAGGCTCCATATTCATGGGGGTTGTTCCACCCTGGTGAACACCTAACGCTCCATGCCTTACTATATAACAGGCCACTGAGACAAAAAATAATATGGTCCAAATGAAAGGACAGATTAAAGCTCCAAAAAATAAAACCAAGTGATGAAGAGATAGCCAAACTACCAGATGCAAGTTCAAAATACATGGAAATCAGGATGCTCACAGAAATGGTTGTGTATGGGTTATAAACTAGAGGAAAAAGTGAAGGCTATGCAAAGTGAAATAAAGGAAAATGTACACAGAACCAACAGTGACAGGAAGGAAACTGAGACTCACATCAACAGTTTGGACCAGAAAGTAGAAATAAACATTCAATCAGAACAGAATGAAGAAACAAGAATTCAAAAGAATGAGGAGAGGCTGAGGAACCTCTGGGACAAATTAAAACATTACAACATCTGAATCATAGTGATGCCAGAAGGGAAGAGAAAAAGCAAGAAATCGAAAACTTATTTGAACAAATAACGAAGGAGAAATTCCCCAATCTGGCTAAGGAAATGGACTTCCAGGAATCTAGGAAGCTCTAGATTTTGGGACTCTCTACAGAGTTCCAAAGAAGTTGAATCCATGGAAGCACACACCATAATTATATCAAAAGCATATCATAATTACATTAGCCAAAATTAAAAATAAGGGGAGGATCTTAAAAGCAGCAAGAGAAAAAGAGACAGTTACCTGCAAAGGAGTTCCATGAGACTATCAGCTGTTTTCTCAAAAGAAGGCAAGGACCTACACCAAGATCACTCTATCCAGAAAAGCTCTCATTTAGAATGGAAGGGCAGATAAAGTGCTTCCCAGATAAGGTCAAGTTAAAGGAGTTCATCATCACCAAGCCCTTATTATATAAAATGTTAAAGGGACTTATCTAAGAAAAAGAAGATCATAAATAGAAACAGTAAAATGACAATAAACTCACAACTACCAACAACTGAACCAAAAAAAAAAAAAAAAGAAACTAAGCAAACAACTAGAACAGGAACAGGATCACAGAAATGGAGATTATATGGAGGGTTATCAGTGGGAAGGGTGAGGGGGGAGAACGGGGCAAAAGGTACAGGGAATAAGAAGCATAAATGGTAGGTACAAAATAGATAAGGGGAGGTTAAGAATAGTATGGGAAATGGAGAAGCCAAATAACTTATATATATGACCTGTATGAACTAGTATGAACTAAGGGCAAGGGGAATGCTGGTGGGGGGGTATAGGGTGGAGGAGAATAAAATGGAGGAAAAAATGGGACAACTGTAATGGCATAATCATTAAAATACATTCAAAAAAAGAACTAGAAAACATTAAAAAGACCCAGTCAGAAATGATGCATAAACTAACTGAAATGAAGAATATGTTTTAAGGAATCAAAAGTGGAGCAGATGAAGCTGAAGATCAAATAAGAGATTTGGAAGATAAGGAAGCAGAAACCCCCCAATCAGAACAGTAAAAAGAAAAAGAACCCCTCCCCCCCAAAAGGATACTATAAGGAATCTCTGGGCTAATTTCAAGTGTAGCAATATTTGCATCATGGGGGTGCCAGAAGGAGAATAGAGAGAGCAAGAAATTGAAAATATATTTGAAAAACTTATGTCAGAAAACATCCTTAACCTGGTGAAGGAAATAAACATACAAGCCCAGAAAATGCAGAGTACTGAACCAGATGAAACCAAAGATGCCCACACCAATACACATCATAATTAAAATGCCATGGGTTAAAGACAAAGAAAGAATCTTAAAAGCAGAAAGAGAAATGCAGTTAGTTACCTACAAGGGAGCTCCCATAAGACTGTCAGCCCATTTCTCAAAAGACAAAGGAATTGGTAAGAAACATTTCAAGAGATAAAAAGCAAGGACCTACAACCAAGATTATTCTACCCATCAAAGCATTCATTAAAAACTGAGGGACAGATAGAAAGCTTCTCAGACAAGAAAAAGCTAAAAGAGTTCATCACTATAAAACAGGATTAAAGTAAATGTTTAATAGTCTCCTTTAAGAAAAAGAATAAAAAAGATGAAAGTATGAATAATAAAATGGCAATAAATATATATCTATCAACAATTATTTTAAATGCATATGGATTAAACACTGCAATCAAAAGATATATGGAGGCTGGAAGGACAATAAAGCAAGACTCATATATACTGTCCACAAGAGACTCACTTCAGACTGAAAGACACAGAGAGACTGAAAGTAAAGGGATGAAAAAATATTTTATAAAATGGAAATAAACAAAAAGCTGCAAAGCAATATTTCTACCAGACAAAATAGACTTCAAAACAATAGCTATATTACAATAGACAAAGAAGGACCCAGCAATCTCACTTCTGGGTATTTTATCTGAAGAATCCCAAAACACTAAATTGAAAAGACATATATATCTTTATGTTTATTGCAGCATTATGCACAATAGCTGAGATATTGAAGCAACCTTAGGGTCCATCAACAGATGAATGGATAAAGAAGTGGTGTGTATACACCACAGTCTGTCCAGAAAGTATCCATCCATGTAATATGAAAAATAGCGACATTTAATGAAGATATAAGGTACAAGAAACATTGCACACAGGACAGTGACACCTCAGTACCCTTCAAAGTAGGCACCTTGGGACTTTAAATAGTTCTCCCAATTGTCATCAGCTGCCCCATTGAATTTTCCTGAATCTCATTGATGGTTTGAAATCTCTTCCTTTCAAAGGTGGTTTTAGTTTTGGGAAAAGCCAGAAATTTCAAGGTACCAAATTTGGGCTGCAGGGGGCTGAATCATCTGGGTAATCTGATATCTTGCCAAAAAATTCTGCACAAGACATGATGCATGAGTAGGTGAATTGTTGTGATAAAGCTGCCAATCACCAGTTGCCTGTACCTGTGGCCTTCTGAATCATCCAAGTAGTTTCTGTTGAGGAATGCCCAAGTTTAATGCAAAATTTGATACAGATTTGTTGCTTTCCTCACTCAGTCATTTTGAATGCAACATCCACACAGTACACATGCTCACTTAACGGTATGCCCACTGACTAGTACAGTGAAGCTATCATTGTTCATGCACGTGCATTCCAGTCCACTCTCCTTGGCTGCCAGGTTACATCAATGTGCAAACCATTCTTGTTATATTAACAATGGCTGGACTTTTTCCAGACAGACCTCATATATTCAATGGGTCATGACTCAGTCATAAAAAAAATAAAATATTGCCATCCACAACAATGCAGATAGACCCAGAGGATATAACACTAAGTGAAATGAGTCAGATGAAGGCAAATGCCATATGATTTCACTTATATGTTGAATCTAAAAATCAGAATAAATGAACATGCAGAAACAGACTCATAGATACAGAGAACATTTTTACAGTTGCCAGACAGGAGGGGATTGGGGTATGTGTAAAAAAGGTGATTTGATCAAGAAATACAAATTGGTTGCTACGGAATAGTTGTGGGGATGTAGAGAGCACCATGAGAAGTAAAGTGAATAATAATGTAATAAATACATATGTCAGATGTGTGCTGGATTTATCAACAAGGTCACTAAGTTATATGTCTAAGTACTGAATTGTACACATAAAACTAATATAACATTGTCAACCATAATTGAAAAATAAAAAGTTATTTAAGGTCAAAAACAAAAAAGTTAATTTATCTCAGTTAGAGAGTGAAAAGTTGAAAGCAATTAAATGACAAGACACAGGTGTTTAAGTACTACTGCACATTATCCAGGCATCAGGAGAAAGATGACATCTGTAACAGAATAAGGGAAGAAATCACATTTCTTTGCGTATCTCAGTGTGGCGAGTAAACATGGATCTCACTACATCTTGTAAAGTGGGTAAATGAAGAATAGAAGAAAATATCTAGAGCTAAATCTCAAGCCACAGTCTCTCCCTGCACCTACCATATTTTAAAATAATATTTATGGGATATCTTCAAGATAATTGTGGAATCAATAAAGCATCATATAAAAGAAGTCAAGGGCAATAATGAATAGATCCACATAGAACTTGATATTTTATAAGCATCATTTCCTAATGGGGAATTAGTCTAACTCATTTGATCATGAATGATGAAGAAACAAACAGCAAGAAAAATGATCTAACAAAGCAAGAATCTAAAACACAAATTAATAAAGAAGAAATACTGAATATTTTAACACGTTGCTGATTTTTAACTTAATTTTACATAAATATTAAAATGATGATCACTTGATCATCAATTGTTTTCTCAAGAAACTCAAGTCTTGAGGTAGCCACTTTTACAAACCAAACACTATTTCTTAAATAGGATTTTATGTATTTAAAAAATCACAGTTAACATCTGTTTTAGACAAACTATCAAGCATTTTAGAATCTGTTCTGTAGGTTATAGAATCCTAATTATTAAGAAAATACAGAAGGCCTTGATTTAACAAGATATAAGTAATACTGAAACAAGATTTTAAAACTTTCAGCTACAAGTTTTAGAAATATAATATTGTTATATAACTTAAGTATGAAATAGATATTTATCTGTAGGTATTAATATAACCAGAATTATCCAAGAATATTTATTGAGTGTTTTAATACACACAAAATTGTGCCAGCTACTATTGAGAGTTAATTTGGGAAGATGTAATTTCTACAAATCCAGCCAAGTATATCCCTTTCCTTGAACTTTAATTATTTTTCCTTCCTTCCTGTTATGAAAAACAGTGTGAGGACTTTGGTTTCTCTTTTGTGTTATCTTAATAAGGATTTTCTTTTTAAAATAATTTTAAAATTAGAGAAAATTTGTAAGTAATTATAAGAACTTTTTGTTTGCACAATATGTAACATGCAGTCATTATGTCCAATTACCCCCACATACTATAGTGTGTATTTCAGAGAGTCAGTTCGGTAGAGAAGATATCTGAAGGCTGAGCCCTGACAATTTGCAACATCATTTAGTGGCTGGAAAGAAGTAGAGAATTCAGCAAAAAGTTCCTGAATTCTTGCCCTGTAATAAGAACAGCACAGTGTACACTAATCTGAACATATATCCTTTGTTAATTAGCAATAAATTAAAGTCAAAATGTAGCTACAAATTATTTTCTTGGGGTATTTACTCAATAACCTTTGAAACCTTCTGATTAAATCTTTTAATCAAACATTAAAGGTACTGTGAATAATTTAATTTATGTAATAAAAATGTCTGCTCAAATCTTCAAAAGTTTAGTGCCTAAAAGTGTGCCTTGCAGTAGTTAACAACTGAATAAATATTAAATGTAATGTTTCTTTGGAAAGATACTTAATAATCACAAAGTCATTTTATGTACTAGCAAAGAACACTCTAAAAATTAGTACTGTAGGGGCTAGTTTCCATTCATTTCCTTCAGCAAAATAAGGAAATATGAATGAGAGAAAAGGTATTTCTTGAAATAAGGAACATATATTCAAGTTCTTCCACCCATATTTTCACTTCTGACTTACTACAAGGCTGTAGTCAAACTGTATAAACCTTGTATAGAGTGAGTACAATGTTCTTTTTTTTTTTTTTACATGTTGGAAGCTGTAAGACCTGATGGGATGTGGGTTGTCCTCAGAGCTCTCTGGAAAACAGCCAGGGTTAATGATAATGGAGATTATAGGCGTGTTAGAAAATGCCTCATTAACAAGCTGTTGTTTTTAGAATGGCCTTGTGATTGGCTAAAGAAAGATGGCATGTAACTACCTTCATACTGGCAAGAACGCTTGTGAAACCATGGTCCATGCCTGACGCATGCGAAGGGTTAAGTTCTGGGAGAAGGAGGTTAACTCGGCATTGTCTTTCCTATGTGTTGGATCTCAGAGGAAAGAGTCTGAAATCTTCTAGGACTATTTTTGACGGCTGCCAGCCAAAGAAGTAGATGCTATGGAATGACAGAACCACTTTCAGACTGCTAATTACAGGTATGGAAAAACAATGGTTAAAGGGATCGTGCATATTTTAAAGTCTTTTTGTTTTCTCCCTATGCCCTATGATAGTTTCCTATGTTGTGATTTTATTTAGTTTACTTCCTTTTTTCAATTTTAACTGTATTTTATTGTTTATGCTACTATAGTTGTCCCCACTTTCTCCCTCTTTGTCCACCTCCACCCAGCCCCCTCCTTTGTCAGGCAATCCCCAATATTAAGAAAGAAATAAAGTATTACTAATGTTTAATACTTTGATTAACCTTGGAATATTCCCTCAGCCTTGGATGTCAAGTCATATGTTCCATATGGCATCCCAGGGGCTCTGAGGGAAGGTGAGGGGCTCAGTGACAGAGGCACTGACATTTGTTGGTTGGCTGTCATCATATTTTGTTGTATTGCCTTTATGTTTATTTGTTTAGGTGAATTATTTATGAATAAAATCATCTGGTTTTAGTTATACTTTTCTTATAAAAATAGAGGGTTGAGTACAAATAATAAATAAACAGAATTTTGACCTACTGGGAAGTATTTACCCTTTCAGAGGAGCATGGGAGAAAGTGTAAACTTGTTTCTCCTACCTTTAGATAACACAATGCATCTAGCCTCCTTCTAAATTATAATTAAACTTCATTCACTCTGCTAGTCTCTTCTTTCTCCCCCTACCACTCAAGGTCAACTATTGCCATCATTTTTGTGTATACCATCCCTAAATGAGAAAGCATCACCTGGAGTATAATCTACTTACATTTTTTACTATACATTTTCAAAAATCATTAGGTGATTCTCATTTGGAATCAAGTAGACTTAGATATTCTCTTCTTTATCAAATGATACTATATCTGAGACAGACTAATCTACTTTACATTCTTATGTATTAACTCTATCTCATTGGCTTTGATTGAAAGAAAAAAAAATGTGTCAAAACTGATGAACACATCACAAAATCTCCCCAGACAGGATCTAATCCAAAAAGGCTAATTTGTGACATGAACACTATAAATAAGCATTTATTTCATTTTTCATAATTTTTAAATTGAAGGAAGTCCTTTAAGACCTCAAGTAGTTAGTTCCTATACTAAGTCCTCTGGATTTTTTTTCAAAACGAATTTATCTTTCATGAATTAATCCATTCTCGTGACTTTACAGAATTCTCTTTTAGTCAGACAACTCCTAAATCTGTATCCTCATTTTACTCCCTCACTGAAGTTGTAGACATATAGATGCCTACTGAGTTTTTGCTTCATTATCCTACCGTGACTACATTCAATCATGTATTAAAAAAATATTTTCTTGACTACCTACTATTTGCCAGGCACCATGCCTATCATTTCGTTAAGTCTAAAATAGTAAATATGACACCACCCTGCTTCCAGAGAGTTTTGTGGTCTAATCGGGTATCTGGGAACCAAAAATTCTTTTGCCTCCAGGTTTCACTGTCTTTATAAGTGGCACTACCCAATATCCCAAACACCTACACTCAGAATTTGAAAGGTATCCTTGATTCAGCCCTCAATTTTATTCTCTGATAATTATTCCTTCACATTGTCTCTTTGGTCCATATATTCCTTTCTCTGCCTAGTCTAGCTTATAACAGCTTTTTGTTTGAACACCATGTCTCTTGTTCTTTTCTCCTTCAAGTTCACTTTCATGCTCATTAAAAACTAACAATCCAAAATCATGGCTTTCATCATGTGACTAGTTAAAACATCTTTTAATGTCTCCCTATTTTCTACTTCATTAATAATGTTCAATGAAATTTGAAACTCTCTAAGAATAAAATTTATTCCAATTTCATTTCCCACGATACATCGCATCATGAACTTTAATCAAGTTTTCTCATCCCTAAAACGTAATATTCATTCTGGCTTTGTAATTTCTCTTCTATAATCACAGCCTCCTTCCCCCTGGGTTGTTCTCCCTATTATTTTCTTTCACTTAAATATGATATTTAGTAAAAGCCCAACCCAATTACCACTTCCGTCATGAAATCACTGACAGTTTATGATAGTTTAAAGTTCAGTTCCTAGGGACCGACTACTTTCATTCAAATTTTTGTTCTGCCACTAACTTTGCAACTTTAATGAAGTCACTTAATTTCTCTGTGCCTCAATTTCTTCATCTGTTAAAAAAAAAGATGAAAATGGTATTTACCATTTAGAATAGTTGTGAGTAGCAAATGGGAAAATGAATGTAGATGACCAGAAAAAGTATCTAACAAGAGTAATCACTCAGTAAACATTATATCATCCTCATCATTCTCACCCCCATCAATTGTTCAGCAGCACTGGTAAATTATTCCGGAACTCTACCTTCTGCTCTGTTAGACCTCTCTGACACTTGGAACCTATGGCACATAATCTGTCCCTTATGATATGCATTGTTTTGTTCATTGCTATTCCCTTATGTATTCTAGCTTCACCTCTTCAACTATATTTAAATTATAAAGCCCCCAAACTGTAACTTTTTGCTTCTGAAATGTGTTTTAGAGTTTGGTATAGGTGCCTAATTAAAATTCACTGACCGATTTGTTGCACTCCTTTTAAAACTATAACTCACTTTTACACTATACATAACTTTTGGAAGTTTGAACTATAATTTCACTCTATTTATTTTCACCTTAGAAGAAAAAGAAACATTTTTAAGCATAAAAATTGTACTATTAGCTTTCCAGAACTCTGTAAGAATTCTTTGTTTTCCTTAGCTGCTAAGAAAAAGGAATCTTCTAATAAATTATACTTCAGAAAAAATCAGGATAGGCATTTCCTCTAATACTTTTTTCCTTTGTGACTGGATTAAGTTTTGTAGTGGCTTACATTGCATTCATAAGTGGTTTATTATCTTTACTGATAATGACAAAAGAGTTTGATACATAATAACTTGGACCTTGCACTGCTGCTCTAAAGCAATGGCACAAGGAGGCTGGAGTCAGGGGTTATACAATCAGTCTATTCTGCATGCAAGAAATAAGGGGGTACATTGGCTGTAAACAATTTAAAAATGAAAGGAATCTGATTAAAGTTGGTGTGGTTATTGCTGTCACCATGCACCAGCAATACTAAACATCATCGATAAAATATTACTTTGTGCTGGGGATGTACTACTCTCGCTAATGCTCCACTCTCACCCTCCCTCTCACATCATGTTCTAAAGTTATCCTTGTGGGGATTACATTTTTCCTGGTCAATATTGGGGATTGCACACAGAGACACACATACATGTGTGATAAAACAGTCACCTTTAATACCAACAGGTAATGGCACCGATTTTGAAAAATATTTCTCTAAATTGATCCTTAGCCATCCAAAATAGAATTACCATGATACTAGAATAAATTCAGTAGTTCCCCTCGGATCCTGTGAATTAGCTGCAATTTAAAAATTGGAACTAAACTGGACTTCTGAAATTGAAGGGGGGAAACAGAAATTAAAGAGCTGATTTTGGCCACTACATTAGTGGGGATAGCCAAGAGAGATAATAGTCCCCTGAAAGCCAATATCCACATTGAGGGCTGGGTGTCACCTAAAGACTTCCCACCTTTACTCTCTGGAGTTCCTCATCCCGAGTCTGGCCCTGACCTGAGCCACATCTCTCTTCTCCCCAACCCTATGTCCCACCTAAATATGTACTTATTATTCTCATTAAATGCTGGCCAATTTCTTATTCCATTCCAAATTCATACGGCACTAAAGTTTATCAATGTCCATCCTGTTTTCAACCATGTGTTTTTTTTTTTTATCTCCAGTGAGTGCACTATTTCACGCCTAATTAGCTTAATGACACATCTCAACCATTACAAGTAATTCTCTCTTATCTACGTTTTGGTATGGAATAGAGACCAGTTGTAAACAGAGATTTAATTATTATCATGCAATTTTCAGAAATTTATTATAAACAACTAGAATTTTATCAATATCACTTAAGTAAAGATTTAAAAGAGGATGACTTATTCTTTTTTCTACCTGAATTGTCAATCCACTATTTTATATCAATGGAAAAAATGACCTTAAACTTGTTTCAATAGGGATTGTAGAGTTTGATTACAGATTAATATGTATACTTTTTAAACCAGCTGGTATTAACATAGGTTATTTACTCTGAGCCATGGTTTTTCTCATTGTTGAAATGAGGGATTTAAATATTACTTAACAGTTTTCTGTATGCTTATGATAATATGATGTGGCAAGAAATTGTAAGATGACACTTAACTATTGAAAGGCTGGTAGGTAGCAACCAACCGGTTGGTGAATTAGCGCAGGTTGCAAACCAAAGGGTCACTGGTTTGATTCCTAGTCAGGCACATGCCTGGGTTGCAGGCCAGGTCCCCAGTAGGGGTACGTGAGAGACAACCACACATTCATATTTCTCTGACTCTCTTTCTCCTTTTCTTCTTCCCTCTCTGAAAATGAATACATATAATTTAAAAAAAAAAGGCTGATAGGCAAAAATATTATATTTACAAAGAAAATCCAAGCTAATTAAGGAGAAAACTGTCAAACTATTAAAAGATTTTGAAGTGATTTGATTTAAAAAGTAAATGTACCAAACTTAATAACTTTATTAGTGTTAGCTAACTGAAAATAATAAAATTATTTCAAAAAATCAAAAAGTGTACAATATAACTAGTGATGGCCCTAAGACCCATGTAGATAGAGCTATAAACATTTTAAAAAGAAGAAAAAATACCATGGAGATATGCAAAATAAAAAGAGACATATAAGCCTAAGGTAATTGTTATATATAAAACTGGCAACATATAATTATTAAATAAATTTGATATTATTATTATTTTTTAAAGATTTTATTTATTTATTTTTAGAGAGGGAAGGGAGGGAGAGAGAGAGAAACATCAATGTGTGGTTGCTGGGGGACATGGCCTGCAACCTAGGCATGTGCCCTGACTGGGAATCGAACCTGCGATGCCTGGTTCACAGCCCGCGCTCAATCCACTGAGCTACACCCGCCAGGGCTAAATTTGATATTATTTTAAAATGAGAAAATTTATTTTAGGTCTGAGGATGGGAAAGGGGAGGAGTAGAGGAGACAAAGAAAACAATAAAAAAATAAAAGGAAGAAAGTTAGAGAAGGAACATAGGAAATCCTGGAGATTATGAAGCTTTAATGTTGCTTTTGGTGTAAACTTCAGCATGTTCTCAGATCATGGCTCTTCCAATGCCATTTGCTATAATTTCTCAGAGGCTCCAGTTTAGCAACATTGCCCAAATCATCACAATAATTTTTTTGTAAAACATATCAGCAACTAGGAAAATACTACCTGTAAAATTAAGCTAAAGTTCCAAATTTAATTTACAGTATTTAGTCTTTCCATATATAATTTAATACATCAAAACACTGACAATAAAATTGGGCCCTTCTAGTCAATTGAAGGAGTGGGTGCATGTTTCAAAGCACATGGACTTAGGTCTATGGAATTGCTGTAACACTGTAACTCAATATTTTGCATTCAAAAACAAAGATTTCACATTATCCAAAAGTAGAGATCAGTAGAGAATAAACAGTACACTAAAAAGAGTATTTGATTAAGAACCCAGATTTTAGTTATTGAATGAGTCACATACTAATCTCGTATATGCTCTTTGTTTTTATTAAAGTGATGGGTTCATTTAATTAATTTTTAATAAGCTGTCTTCCAGAGAACCAAATCTAAATAACCACAACTAGTTTGTCAGTCAGTTGCTCTTTCAAGTAAAAATGCTTATATATACTAAAGAGTAGCTACGACAGCTTTCCATTCACATGTCTGAGAACTGTCCTGAAAACAACTTTTGTAGCTCAGTATACAGCAGTGTTTATGTAAGCTTTCAGTTTTGTTGGCTAGCATATTAAGAAGATCTGTACCTAACAATCAAGATTTAATAAAATTAATAATTTTTACTGCTTCATCAAGAATATTAAGTGTAACTGGAATTTTTTTCTAAGTATTTGAAAGCAAAAAGGATTACTATAATGACTCCTAGTGCAGTTTTGCACCACGGCCTTGGTTTACATTAAGGTACCAGCAGCTCAGATCACATGGCATTTGCTCCATCAAGTGTAAATGTCAGCAGTGAAACAGCAAATGAGACCTTTGTTGTGACGTTGACAGGCCAGGACATCTCAGGACTTCATATGAGACCGTGATTCACACTTTGAGAAGAACTGAGTTAAGCTTTTCAAACTAAACAAATGCCTTTACCTTCCAAGGCATTTTAATGGACTGGAAGTGCATTTCTAAGCAATAAATTGAAATGCCTAATCATTCTCTTAAGGTTCAGTAGAGAGAAGAAATTTGAACAGAACAAATTTAAAATGTACACATAAGAAGTAAACTAAAAACTGGATGAAAGAAGGTGAAGGGATTAGCCAAAGAACATTCATGCACAACCCATGGATATGAGTTAAAAGAATGTTGGGGAACAATGCATAATTTGAAGCTATAAATACAGTCTGACACTAGAAAACTAGATTTCTTTTTCTAGAACCTACTATGCATCTTTCAGCTTTCTTGTACCTAATATATAAAACAAAGCATTGGGTAAATATTCCTTCCTACTTCTCTCCCATTCTTTCTTACTAATTATTAAAGGGGGGCTAGAAATGAGCTGATATAGGCTTCCGGTCAAGATGGAGGCATAGGTAGTTGCACTATGCCTCCTCGCGCAACCAAAACTAAGGACAACAAAAATTGAGAAACAAAATACAACCAGAACAGAGAGAAATGAACTGAACAGAAGTCGGACTATCATACAACCAGACCAGTAAGGAGGGGTGGAGTCGGAGGCCTAAGGAGAGGGGTCGAGGGATCACAGCAGGAAAAAGCGGTAGCTGGCAGACGCAGGCTTGCAGGGCACAGACGGCAGTTGGCTGACCCCAGAAGCGCAGGGGCAGTTGACGGACCAGTGGGGGACCCTGGGCATGGGAGGCAACAAGCAGACCCAGTGAGAGGCTCAAGGCAGCTGGCTGTCCGCAGCCACACATTTGCGCACAAACTAAACGAAAACGGGCAGCGACACAGACTGCGCAACCCAGGGCCCCAGCACTGGGAAACAAAGCCTAACAGCACCTACTGAAAACACCTGTGGGAGTGGAGGCCAGGAGATTATCTCAGCCTCATAGGAGAGCTCCTTGGGGAGACCCACAGAGTCTGAGAAAGTACACAAGCCCACCCGCCTGGGAGCCAGCACCAGAAGGGCCCAATATGCTTGTGGGAGGCAGCAAAGGGGACTGAAGTCCTAGAGAGAGTGGAGCAGGTGCCATTGTTCCCTCAGACCCCGCCCCCACGTACAACGTCACAACCCAGGGACTGGGGTGCCCCGCCCTGGTGAACACCTAAGGCTCCGCCGCCCACACATAATAGCTGCAACCAGGCCAAAGGAAAATAAAAATTAAAAAAGATGGCTCAAACAGAATTAAAATCCCCAGATCCAATTTTTTTTTAAGTGACTGAGAGATAGCCAACCTATCAGATGCACAGTTCAAAGCACTGGTGATCAGGATGCTCACAGAATTGGTTGACTTTGGTCATAAATTAGATGAGCAAATGCAAGCTACAATAAGAGAAATGAAGGAAAATGCACGGGGAACCAATAGTGATGGAAAGAAAACTGGGACTTGAATCAATGGAGTGGACCAGAAGGAAGAAAGGAACAACCAAACAGAAAAGAATGAAGAAACAAGAATTCAAAAAAATGAGGAGAGGCTCAGGGACCTCCAGGACATCTTTAAATGTTCCAACATCTGAATTATAGGGGTACCAGAAGGGGAAGAGGAAAAACAACAAGTAGAAAAGTTATTTGAACAAATAATAAAGGAGAACTTTCCCAATCTGGCAAGGGAAATAGACTTCCAGGAAGTCCAAGAAGCTCAGAGAATCCCAAAGAGGTTGTACCCTAGAAGGAACACACCAAGGCACATCATAATTACATTAGCCAAGGTAAAAATGAAGGAGAGAATCCTAGAAGCAGCAAGAGATAAGGGGACAGTCACCTACAAAGGAGTTCCCATTAGACTGTCAGCTGATTTCTCAAAAGAGACCTTACAGGCAAGAAGGGGCTGGAAAGAAGTATTCCAAGTCATGAAAGGCAAGTACCTACATCCAAGATTGCTCTATCCAGCAAAGCTTTCATTTAGAATGGAAGGGCAGATAAAGTGCTTCTCAGATAAGGTCAAGTGAAAGGCGTTAATCATCACCAAGCCCCTATTATATGAAATGTTAGAGGGACTTATCTAAGAAAAAGAAGATAAAAAATATGAACGGTAAGAAAAGATATCAAACTCACAGTTAGTAACAACCATACCTAAAACAAAAACAAACTAAGCAAACAACTAGAACAGGAACAGAACCACAGAAATGAAGATCACATGGAGGGTTAACAACAGGGAAGGGGGAGGAGGAGAAAGGAGGAAAAGATATAGAGAATAAGTAACATAGACAATAGGTAGAAAATAGACAGGGGGAGGGCAAGAATAATATGGGAAATGTAGAAGCTAAAGAACTTATGACACGTGGACATGAACTAAAGGGGAAAATGTGGGTGGGAGGGGGTGGGCAGGGTGGAGGGGACTGAAGGGGGAAAATGGGACAACCATAATAGCATAATCAATAAAATAAAAAGAAAAGAAAAAAAATGAGCTGATATATTATGATAGTGAATAAATCAGATATGTCTTTGAAATATTCTATAGAATCACATTCATACATCCCACAAAGCTTTTACAGAGGATACAGACTATTTAATTTGGCACTATATGAAATGCAAGGTCAGTAACACTTTAATTCAAATACAGAATGAAATAAAACTGTGTGAATATTTGCTGACAGAGTGTTGCTTGTTTGACTTCTCTGAATCCTGGAATCTTCACTGTAGTGGTCAGGTAAGCTCCTGTAGCAAATTGTACATCTGCTGTCACAACAAACTTTACTGTGATTATCCGCTTGATGTTTCCTTCTGTGATCAATTACAAGGTCTCTGCAGACAGCAATTAATCTTGTTTGCTATAGTGTGCTCAGCAATTAACACACTGTTCGGCACATAGTATATACTCAATAAGCATTATTTAATGACAATGCATGAATACATAAAGAGTCCAATTTCTAAAAGGATTCTTAGTTTGAAAATTTCTAAAAAAATGAGAAAGTGATTTATTTTTGGAGAACTACATACTTTGGAAAGAGAACCATATAGATATAACTACTCAATTATTTAAAAATAAAAAGTCTAACCATATAAGATAAATGACAAAATCTTTTTGTATAAATTTGTATTGCTCCCTCATTAAGGATATTGTGAAAACTCTTAACTATATGGCCAAAAAAAGAATACATCTGTTGTAATCTAAATTGAATTGTTTCTTTTTTGCTTTTCATTTCCTTCCTGTCTTTTCTTCTTCTTCTTTTTCTTTTTCTGCTTCTTCTCTTTATCTGGTCTGTCCTCTTCCTGCTTCTCCTTGATTTTTCTTCTAGAGTCTGGGTCATTAATTTTTAGTCACACAAGGCAGTGCAGTTGCATGTACTGAAAGAAAGAGAAAAGGAAAAAAGAGAAAGGGAGGAAGAAAGAAAAGGAAACAGTACAGGCATACAAACATTATCAAGAGTGTCCTGAAAATTTGGAAACAACTGTTTTGCACCTAAACAGCCTTCCCTATGTACTGCTTCTTGAGGCTTCCAGATAAACTGTCAAGAAAATAAATAACTATCAGAGCATCAGATTAGTGGTGGATTAGGTACTACACTTAGGACAAGAGGATACAATCAATAAACAGGACCTCAATGATCATCTGTTTCAATAGTTCTTAATGTGTCTTATATCATAGAGCCTATGGTGGATCTGAAGAAAATTTCCTTAGAAAAATGTACATACATAATATACAAACAAATTTTACAGTAATTTAAGTAAATCTAACTGAAACATATCCATGGATCTAGGACCTAGTCCAAACCCTGAAATTTATCTTATCTATTTATCCACTTATCCATCCATTTAGAAAATTAGATGGAGAAATGTTATTCACATTGTTCAGATACATAACCGTGAGGTGGCAGTCAGCTCTGATCACTGCCACCCAGCTCATTGATCATTTTCCTACTGCTCCTCCAGGAAAAAGAGGGAGAAAGAATATTTGTTTCTTTGTTTTTGCACATCTTGGGCATTCTTATCGAGTTTCTTTGTAAACAGTTACTTTTCTCTATTTTAAAAACTAATCTAGCTATATGCCTATAAAAGATTCAGTTCACATGTCTGGTAAAGAAATATTAGGGTATGCCGGGTCAGTGCTATAGGATTCCCATGGTCAATTCCTATCATTCTTACTACATCTTTGCTGACTTTCCTACATGAAATGGTTTTAGTTTTTCCATTTCCAACTAGTAACCTCATCATAGTCTTAACTAAAAATATACCCTGTATGACCAAGTTGATAGAATTGTGCTACTAGTTAAAGTTAAACTAGTTTTACTACTAGTTCAGCTCCCAGAATGAAACAGATTAATTGTACAAAAACATTTTGGCAGTGATCAGCATGAAACTTCTTGACCCAGCAAGGTGCCAGCTATCCCTCTGACAGTATGTAGGGCAAAGTACAAAATGATTTGGAAAATTATCATAGTCCGAAGACAGAGAGGAGGATGAGATATGACGATTCACTGGGTTTAGGAAATTCAACAGCTCTTGGGGAAGTATATTCCTGGACAAGTGGATGCATTTACTTGGGAGATGAATCAGAAACCCAGATGTGGAGTTCCCAGCTGTCAGTTTAATATAGGGAAATCATCGTGGAAGAAACACAATCTCACCTAGTCATGAGTGATGACCTTCATCATTTTGCATGATGATGTTAAATATGCCATTCAGAAAGCTTTTTAATATGGTTTATTTTTCCTGTTGTTGTTCATGAGTTTGGCCATTTCTTGGCCATTTCTTATTAACTGGGGATTCAATGATGCAGGGCATTGATGATTATCTGATCTTTGTAATGATGAAGCAGCACATACATTCTTTATGAAGTCCCAGGGAAACCCTTCCTTGTGTCTCTCTTTGGTATGATATTGGCCACCTGTGATTTTGTTATTTGATTTTGATGCCATCACTACACTCAGAGAATTTTTAAAGACAGGTTCTTTGGTGGAAGGATACTTGGCATTAAGAAGTTTGTGTTATAAGATGGAGGCATAGGTAGACACACTGTGCTTCCTTGCACAACCAAAATAAGGACAATAACAATTTAGAAACAAAATAACAACCAGAACTGACAGAAAATTGAACTATATGGAAGTCCGACAATCAAGGAGTGAAAGTAGACACATTCATCCAGACTGGTAGGAGGGGTGGAGTCCAGCGGCTGGGTGGGAAGGGGTCCCAGCAAAAAAAGTGGTGGCTTGCAGACCCTGGGTGTGCAAGACAGTAGCTGATGGAGTCCGGGCGCACTGGTGGCGGCTGGCAGACCCTGGATACGGGTGGCAGCAGGCCATGCGGGTGGATCCACCCATGCAGGTGGATGCGCGTGGTGGAATGGGGCATGGCGCACAAGGTGGCTGGAGGACTGAGTGGTCCCACATTCATGCACAGGTAAACCAGGTGAAACTGAGGAGTGAGACAGACTTTGCAACCCAGGGCCCCAGCTCAAGGAAATAAAGCCTCAAAACACCGATTTAAAACACCTGTGGGAGTTGAGGCACTGGGAGTGACTCCCAGCCTCACAGAGGAGTTTGTTGGAGAGACCCACAGGGACCTAGAATGTACACAAGCCCATCCACACAGGAATCAGCATCAGAAGGGCCCAGTTTGCTTGGGGGAAGCGGGGAAGGACTGAAATCCAGCAGAGAACAGAGCAAGTGCCATCGTTCCCTCTTTGACCCCTGCCCCACATACAGCATCACAATGCAGTGAATGGGTTGCCCCGCTTGGTGAACATCTAAGGCTCCTCCCCTCACTATGTAACAGGTGTGTCAAGACAAAAAAAAATGGCCCAAATGGAAGAACAGATCAAAGCTCCAGAACAAATATGACTAAGTGACTAAGAGATCACTGACCTATCAGATGCACAGTTCAAAGCACTGATGATCAGGATGCTCACAGAATTGGTTGAATTTGGTTGCAAATTAGATGAAAAAATGAAGGCTACACTAAGTGAAA
>PVIA01009132.1:0-64131 GCA_004024845.1 Tonatia bakeri | reverse complement strand
AGGAAATACCTAGGGATACAGATATATGTGTGTGTGTGTGTGTGTGTATAATTTAAGTATTTGTATATTTATAAATATATACATATACACACATATACATATTTATATATACATATAAATATATAAATACTTAAATAATATATTCACATATATTTGTCTATACAAATATATTTGTAAATACTTAAATAATATATATACATATCGAAGCATATATATTTATGAATATATACATAAATATATATTTTTAAAAACTAAAAATGGAAAAATAATCACCTGGGGATTTCATTAAAATGCACATTTCCAAGTACATTGGCATGTTGTGAATTAGCCTTTCTTGAGATGGGCCCCAGGACTCAACATTTCCAAAACTACCCAAAGGATTCTGATGTAGACATTTCATGGCTTGTATTGGGAAAATATAGTCTTACATTATAGTAATTTATATGTTTTTGTCATGTTTGTTATATTTTGAATGTCACAACAGCCCAACATAGTAGACAGAACGGGAATTACTCCCAATTTACGATGAGGGAGATGAATGCATAAATTGTCTGTTTAACCTAATGGACTGTAGCTGGCATCTAATTTGGTTAAGCTCTGTGTTAGGGGTTGTCAAGAAGAATGAGACGCTCAATGAGTTTCCATGAGTAGGACTGAGAAAACAAATACACAAATGTACTAGGTGCCTTATATGCTATAGTATCTGTTAATTTAGTGTATGTATATATATGCTTATAAATGTATTATGTTAACTTTATTCTGTACCCTGAGGCTGATAAATTCATTCACTCACTAACTTGCTCATTCATTTAACGTAATATGCATTGAGCACTTGTTATGTGCCTGGCAGTGATAGTCTAGTAGTGGAAACAAAGATTATAAGAAACCACACTGTGGTGAAACTCATTCCTATTTTAAGGGGCCTATCCAGGCTGTATGTTTGTTTGGGGACTAATTGAAAAGAACTATTTATACAAGTGGCAGAATTCTGCGTGAGGCTTGCTTTGATCAAAACATTCTTTAAAGAAGTAGGACTGCTGGGGAATAGATTCATAGACCCCCACCTACCTATAATTGTCCTAGGCTATTCTTTTTTATTATTAAATATATTTTTAAATATTTTATTTATTTACTTTTAGAGAAGAGAAGGGACAGAGAGAGGGAAACATCAATGTGTGGTTTTTGTCTTGCATGTCCTCCACTGGGGACCTGGCCCATGGCCAGGCATGTGTGCTAGACTGGGAATCGAACCAGTGACCCTTTTGTTCGCAGGCCAGCACTCAGTTCGCTGAGCCATACCAGCCAGAGCCCTAGGCTGTTCTTTACCAAAGTAATCTGACAGTTGTGAGCACCCAAATTAACATATCAACTTGAAATAGATTGTCTCACTTAGTCTTATAGAGCAATTCTGTGATGTAGATAATATCATCTCCATTTTACAGATTAGGCATTTGAGTTTTAAAGTAGTCAAATAATTTCCTGATGTTCAATTATTAGGTATTGAGTAGCAGAGCCAGGTTTTAAACTGTTTTGTTTCCAAAGCCTGTACTATTTTAACGTTCTCATCTTGGTCTGAAGAGATCCTGGTGTCACAAGTTCTATATAAGCTCAGCTCTCTACACTTCCCAGAGGTCTTCAGTTACCATTGGCCATTCTCTTGTACGTGGCCAACATTCATCTTGTCTTTTGCCTCCTGCTCAAACTTCTGTCCATGGAGATAGAATTTAAGGTTTCTTTCCAAAGAGTTTTCCAGGACCAATTTTAATTGGGGATGATCATGATCACTTCTTAGTCTGTATTAAATCTTTCCCCAACAAGTAACTAGTTGAACATTTCCTTGAGATTAAGAAGTATTTTTCCTACTCTTCTGTAATACCCCACAGCGCATAACATGATACAATGCACACAGAAGGCCTATATTCCTTTAATTATGTGTAAATTTTAAGTGCACCACTTGGACACATTGCCTGACACATAATAGATGCTCAGCAAGTATTTGCATTTGTAGGTAGGTTCTGGTTAACACAATGGAAGTGCCTTTTGATTTTAATGATCAGAAATAGAAAATCAATGAGAATTCAATTTTTAGTTTAAGACACTTTGATTCTAAATATGTATTATTTACTTTTTGGCTTGAATATAAGCTGCAGAGGTCTTGGAGCAGGAGGTCCATTTTCAGTATGTGTTTGTATCCAGAAATCCAAGTCCGCAGTGAGGTTATCTGAGAACAAAGTGGGGAAAATATTTGTAGAGGGAGGTCCCGGGTTGAGGGCACAGGACTCACATGGAATGCAGAATGTGGGAAAGGGAACATGCACGTGGAGCCAAGTCTTTACATGTTAGGCTATTCTTTCGTATTGTAGACAAGTTAGAGGAACAAGAGGTTGGTGGACCATACATTGAGCTAAAGGGAGCAACTTTCTACTTAACCTTGGAAACATGAAATACACTTTACACTTGTCACTTTTCAACAATTAATACACTCAGTTAATGTCATGTGATGGCAATTAAAACAGATAGGTTTGGAAAATATTGATTGATTACATATGAACTTGATAGAATCATAGCATTTAATATATACATATATGTGTCTATAGATGTATGGACCTTGCTTTCCAATCTAATACAATAAACAGTTCAAGAGGGGCGTTTCTTAATTTATAATTTTTTAAATTAATGTTTTATAGTGCAATACAAATTCATCACATTTCAGTATATGTTTTTGAAAAGAATGAAATTATCTAGAATTTGGATAGTTGCCTATATGGCAAATAGGTTCATTCTGTGATCGAGTATGCACAATATAATCACACAAAATATTATCTGAGCTTTATACAGACTATGGGATAAGAAAATTATACCAGTAAAAGCTTTTTAAAAAGTATTTATGTGAAACAAATCCATGTATGTACAAGTAAATGCATACATGCATGTTGAGCTGAGAAACAATAGTATCATGATGAAGGCATTTCTGACTGAGTCTGTTTGTCCCTCTGGGATTTACTTTCCTCCTTTCTAAACATGAGGATAATCATAATTGTTCCTATCTCAAGGAGATGTCAGAATTAAATGAGGTGGTCAATATGAAAATGCCTAGCTCATGGGGGCCATGAAATAGAAGTTATTTACCTCCTGACCCTTGTCTTGCCTCTATTCCTATGTATAATGAAGCTAGACTTATGCTATTACCTTTGGAAGAGCCATAATAAGTAGATAAATTATACCTTCTCTCAAGGGCAATTATGTTTGGAAAACAACATTGCTAATAAACAGATTTGTGAACTTCAGAAGAGATGATATAGCCAAGAATTCACTTATGTGCTTCATGCATTATGTGTAGGCAGTAGATGGTGGGAATTTTAAAATGTGCTGATTGAGGTTTCCTCAAGGTTTATCCTACTAGACTATGGCCAGCAAGTATTAGAGACAGATTTCCAATGAGCCAGAAAAATCAGAATCCAGGTCATTGTGACACTAGGAGCAATGACAGGCAGCAAGGAGGCAAGAGGAAGGACCAGGTACATGCTAGAGTCAGCTTATAACAGGCAGGTGAGAGGAATAGAAAAGTATACCAGAAAGAAAGGAATCTTCCTTCTCAGCCCAAGGTCTATGACCCATCCAAGTCCTGAAGTTCATGGATGCTACCATACACCTACTCAGCACAGTCAGGTGCCAAGCACAGGGCAGGTAAGGAGCACCATGAATGCCTTGCCTTGATGACATGGACAGTGACATCCTCACTAGTAGAGCAGGCACTCAACCAGAAGCCAGAAGACTCAGAATCGAGTCCTCCTTCCACTTAACAGCTCTATACTATTGGGCAAATAAAATTCCTTCAGTGCCCTTACTTGTAAAATATTTGCTGTACTTCATAGGTCATGTGAGATCCAAAAGAAAGAGAGATATGAAGCAATATGAGTTAGAGATCAAGGACACAGATTGCCTGGATTCAGTCCCAGATCCATCATATAGCAGCACACGATCTTATGTGTAGGGTCTTCAGAGTCTTCATCTAGCAAATAGGATTATGGATGCCTTTCTCAAGAGCTATTGTAAGGGGTGTTATCAGCAATAGATATGAAGTGCTTACAGCAAAGCCAGGAACATAGCACATGTTCAATAAATGTAATGTGAATTACAATGATTAGTGAGAACATGATTTTTGAACAGGTGAGGTAGGAAGCACAAAAAATTTGGCTTCAGAATCAGACAGCATTAAGCTGGTTGAAACTCCGCCATCATGTAGTGGATGGTATGAAGGAAATTACCTAACTCCTCTTAATATCAATTTTTAATTCTGCACACTGGGCATGATAACTCACTGGTTAAGGTGGTATTATGAAGATTTGAAATCACCTATATCAAGCAAATGGAACAGAGTATATTTTCAATAAATGATAGTTATGCCTAATTATAGGGTGGTAGACACATCTAGAAAGAATTGCTATTAAATTGATATTACTGTCAAGTTCTTTTCTGATCAAGAAATAACGTCTCAGATACCAAGACAGACTGAGACACTCTTAAGTCAGTATGAGTGAAGTGAGCCAGTGATGCTGGGAAAGTTGAAAATCTCATTTCAGGAAAACACACACATCTCTTCCTTTGCAGAAAAACCTAATCAGAATAGACTGATCCACACAATTTATTTATCCCCAGTGGTTTGTATCTATAGTGGCACATTGCCTAGCCCTCTCTCCTCACTGGTCCCACTCCTCAGTGAGACCAGTGAGGAGAACATCAAATATCCCAGGAGAGAAATGCCACAGGTAGTCTGAGGACATGAGCTCTGTGTCTTGCAGGCCTCAGGCCTCAACAGTGCTGCCACTGTCCTTCCCAGAAAGGCTGGAATGTGGATGAGGGCCAGCTGGACCCAAGTGCCACTAAGCAGACCAAAGGGTTGCAAATGGGCCAGGAGGAAGACTGGAAGATGGGCCTTTGAGAATGAGGCAGGCAGTGTGCTCTCACAGAGCTCTTCAAAGTGCTGGACTCTTCCCAGCTCCAAGTGTGCCAAGTACCCAAAGGAGCAAGCAACACACTTCTAATTCCCTGTAAGGAGTCCTGGTTCACAGGATCTATAAAGAAGAAGCCAGACCCCATGATGATTAAGTTTCCTGTATGTGGCAGGTGCTTTGTACATTGACCCCATTTGGTCCCTACAACACCTGTGTCACATGGCAATCATTATCCCATTACATACAGCCTGGTGCATTGTAAGTCTTCAACATATATTAGCTATTATTGTTGTTGTCATCATTCTTATTACAAATGAAGAGAATAAGACTCATGGCAATGAAGTCACTTGTCCATGATTGTAGAATTGTTAGTGACAAAGCTGGGGTTCAAACCCAATTGTCTTAGCTCTACGGTGTATGCACTTGGTATCAAAGCCCACAACCAGTATGACTTACTAGATACCTTCCCTGCACCAAGGGATGTACTAGGTGCAATGGCAGAGAGACAGGAAATAGCTGCCTCCCAAAATCTTAGAGTCTAGTATAGTATTTTTCAGTAGTTCACAAAACCACTTTGAGGTCATCACAAATGCATTTTCAAAAGAATACAATTTCAATGCATAGAATAAAATTGAAATAAACAATGTATCTTATATAATTCAACTAAGTATTTAATGAAACTTTTAATAAAAGCATGTATATATGTATGTATGTGTGTGTGTGTGTGTATATATATACACGCATTTGATAGATCATGATATATCAAATGTATTTTTAAGATCATGCCCAGCAGTGTTTGAAAGTCATTGTCTGCAAGCAGCAGACACACAGATCTATGTGTATGATACCCTGCTGCTAAGTCTTCTCATTGGTCTCTTCGGGACTGCATGGTGCCCTTGTGGTATGTCCGGTGCAGGGGAAGGGAAGGAGGTCACAGGCTAGGACTTCAGCTCCAAATGCTGAAATACACTGTGAATCTCAATATACTGAATTTAGTAGCATAACATGAATGGAATTTTGAATCAAGTTGGGATCAATCCAATGTTTTTCATTCAACATTCAACTAACATTTTTTGCACCCCTCTGGGTACTAGTCACTGTGCTAGGCCCTGAAAAGAAGGGGTTCAAAAGACAGGTACACTAGTGCTATAGCTTTGTAGAGCTCACAGTTCCTTCCACAAACATGCACTGAACACCTTCTATGTACTAGGACCTGAGCCAGGAACTAGCAAGATCAGAGCCAGGCCAAACCATGTTGAAGCCTGAGGCAAAAGGAATTTTAATATAAATTTTAAATGGCTAATTTTTTCCAGAACACTAAATTGATTGAAAAATCAAAATTAGGAGTATGAAAACTCACATTAAATTAAAATATTTTACTTATATCCCAAATTGAATTTATTATTCTTTTACTTTCCTGGTTTTATTGGAAGCAAACTCATCAGTAACACTTCAAAATCTATTTCTTGCTTATCTCATTTTTAACGGGGGGAATTACCATGCAGGGCAATTTTCCTTGACCAAATCATGATCTTAACATTAGTGTAGCTTCTACCTACTCTGCTGCCATCTTGGAATCTCCAAATAATTTTTTTAAGATTTTTTTTTATTTATTTACTTTTAGAGAGGGAAGGGAGGGAGAAGGAGAGAGAGAGAGAAACATCAGTGTGCGGTTGCTGGGGACCGTGGCCTGCAACCCAGGCATGTGCCCTGACTGGGAATGCTTTGGTTCGCAGCCCGCGCTCAATCCACTGAGCTATGCCAGCCAGGGAATCTCCAAATAATTTTTAATTAACTTCAGTTTACTGATCCAACTTTATTTAAAATTTTGATATTATTTTCACAATGGAATTTCATACTAATTTTAATTTTTTATAGTAGTGCATCAAAATATTATTTATACTGATATTTTTGTCCACTCCCCACCCATCAAGTGCCCCCCTCAGCCCACCTTATTGCTAGCACTAAGGGATACATACAGAAAACAGGATGGAGCCCTTCTTCTCCAGCTTTAATAATCCAAGGGGAGATTAAAAAAAGCAGACATACTAGCTTACACTTCTTTCCTTACAGTGACAATGTGCCCCCAAAGTGGCCCTCTTCCACAGTGAATAGCCACACTGAATGAAACCCGCACATGGTATTCGTGTCTCTTGCACATTTCATCTTACCTATTCAGTCAACAAACATTTATTAAGCACCTATTATGGGTCAGTTTCAGAAGTCTCCTTTTTAAAGAAAATGTAAAATGTCTTTAAAGCATCTATCCAGAAGTCTATTTGACTCTGTATTTCTCCGAAGAGATCTCTAAGAAGGAAGCAGTACTAACGCATGAAGTAATATCCTCAACTATAAAACCATACACAACTCACATCTGTATCATGATTTATAGGTTACAAAGTGCTTTTGTATTTCACTTGCTCTTCCGCCTTCAGAATGTCTCAGGAGGTAAGGAAAATTAGAATAACATTAATTTAAAATACTCTAAAGAATCCCAAAATGGTAAGCATTAGCAATTGATAAACTCTAACTGTTGCCCCACTGAGAAAGAGAGTTTGAAAAAATAGCTCATGCATAACACTTGCCCTGATTAAGGAAGCAAGGTAAAATGTTTCAGTCTTGCCACTAACCACTTGGGGTATGTCAAGTGAAGTCATTAAACTCTGTGTTTCCATTTCCTTACCAATAAACACATGCCAGTTCATCTCACAGAGAGACTGTGGAAGTCAATGATGAGTCCCTCACATGCAGAGATTGTTGATCTTTTCATCTCTGCAGCCTTCGTGCCTAGCCCAGGTCATGGTACATAGAGGGCACCCAACATGTATGTTGGGTGGATGAATGAATGGATGGATGAACATAAATAACTAAAGTGAACTGGCTTTCTCTGCTATTGGCTCTTTAAAGGGAGGAGGGAGGACATCAAAGTGGAAATTCTTGCTTACAAATAATATTGTATTATTATTTACAGTTTTTCAAACCCTTGTTTAGAAAATTAACCTTGAACCACTTCAGCTTTTTCACTCCCCACCATTTTAAGTGCAACATTATAGAAGTAAAACAAGGGAAACACAAAAGTAATTTTCAGTATGAAAACCGAGTATAAAACAAAAAGTCTGTAAGCATGCTTTAAACACTATTATAAAAATAAGATACCAGAACTTAATACATGCATTCATGTAAACATACACAAATACACATCCATCTCAATATTATGGTTGAAATCTCCTTCTATTCAATAGATCCTCAACAGAGCTCAAGGCCGTGTTTATTCATTTAATCTTATATGCATTCATTTAAGAAGTGTTGACTCTACCAGATGTCGAGCCCTGTGCTAGATACCAGAGATACCATGATGAACAAGATAGGCATTAACCTTCTTCTCCTAGATCTTAAAATCTAATGGACAGACAGAAATTAAGAAAATAATCAAGCAAATTTTTTCATCATTTTTGTCATTATATGGATGTGAAATATCAAAAAAAAAAAAACTTCAACTGATGGCACAGGGGGTTACAAGAAGAGCACCAGAATTTCTAGAGGTTCACAGGAGGCCTCCTTGGACAGAGCTATAGATTTCTCTTTTGTAGCATATGGTTTGGCTTCATGGCAGGTAGCAATGTCAATGCATTCCTTCTTTTTCCCTTTCTGCGTTAACTAGAGAGACTACAAGTGGTAGATCATCAGTCCAGGCCTCCCATGCAATTATGGGTAGCCATACCACTTAATTCTAGCCAAAAACACATTCAAGAGCCTTTGCTAGAGTCTCACGGAAAATACTTTTTCTTACCTTGTTAAAGTAGACAAGCATAAGAGGGGAGGTCTCACTCCACTCTGGTCTTCCCTTATTTGCTAACTTTGAATTCAGTTGCCACAGAAGATCACCATTTTGCAGCCATGAATGAAAAAGAAAGTGAATTACATCAGTGGTGGCCTAGAGCCCTGCTATTCTTGGGCCACTGGGCCAGCACTACACATCTTGCCATGTGCAATAATTGTGTCTTAATTATTCTAGTTTGGCTATTGTGTTACTTGGAGCTAAAATTATTCTTAGCTTCCAGCTTCTCAGGAAAAAAGTGACATGTAAGCTGATCCTCCTGAACTACTAAAAATCTCAACCCCACTCTTTAAGCAAACTCAGCATCTTATTTATATGTCCCCTGTGACATGTGTTGCCCCTATCTTATATTACTGTCACTTATATACTTGTTCAAGTTCCTCTCATAGACTATTGCCCTCCAGGACAGGAATCATGGCACATTCTCCTTGATAATTCCAGGGTCTCGTAGTGTGCCAGTCTGTGCTCAGTATATAACTGAGTAAGTGCTCTGTAAGTAAGTGCTAAATTAAATGAAGGTAGTGATGATGGAGCCATTATTAGTGGTAGCATTGGAGATGGTGCTGGTGTAGCTGCGATGGCAGGTTTTGGTGATGGTGTAACTGATGGTAAGGGTGTTGATGCTGATGATGGGGGTGAGGGGAGAGGGTTTGTGATGGTGGTTGTGGCCGTGCTAGCAATAGTGGTGATACAGGTGGTGGTACTATGGAGGCTGAAGCAGAGGGAGAAGGGCTGAATTATCCAGGAGAGATACCATTTTAACAATGAAGGAAAAGCTTGGTGACAGCCCAGACTTTCAGCCTATGCCACACTTTTCAGGAGGAAACAGTAGACGTTCTGTGACCAACTTTAAGATGGTTACACAAGCAAAGGCTATGGGAAGAAATTTTGTCAACCAACGGAAAAAAAATGGCCCCTGGAGAGTGTTTGTAGCTGATTGCCCAAATACCTCTTTGCCCCAGGACTTATATTTTTGGAGGAATTGAGCAACGAACGTAAAAGAAGAGAGATAAACAGTCACACCCAAAGTGACTTCCCACTCCTCATTGTCTCATGCAAAGAAAAGAAATTCAAGGAAGAGGGTTCCTTCCAAAGAAAACATCCTGTGCACCCAGGCAGTCTGCTTGTGGATCCCCAGTAGCCAGCAAGCTGACTCACTGACATTCATACAACTCCCTTGAGCCAATGAATTATAATGAGAACATTCCAGGCAATCAAATTACTGGGGTCTGGAAGAGTGGGGAAGTGGAGGTTGCCCACATAGTCACTTTCTAGAAAGCAGGTTCTGAGAATGTCTTTCTGTGCACTGGGAATGAGGTCTCACTCTCCTAACAGTATATGTTCTGCCCATGCCAGACACAGGCTGGAGGAATGAAAATGCACTGGGTTTCGTTGGAAGCTTATTGTACTTTTAAGTTTATGAAAATTAGATACTTTTCAAACCTGTTTACCCTGCATTGTATTTAAACTACCTCCCTCCTGCCTTTGTTCTATGAAGTACTATTCCCAAATCCCAACTGCCTATCGAACAACAAACCCATGATTCAGTTAGTCATTATAAACCCAAACAATTCAGCACACACCCACATAAAAAGGAACTAGATATCACTTGCCTGAAATATTTGACAATCATACAAGAAAGCACATGGACACAGCAGTCGTGTTGAGAGCTGTTGGGAAAGGGGTAGTAAGAGAGAGGGTTGTGGTTTTTTGAATGAAGCTTCACCAAAATGGTTCCCATTGATTCTTTCCCACACAGGATCATGCCTAGGTCTCACAGAAGTATGAGATCTCTTCACTTCCTTGTGCTTTGCTCCAAGAAACTGTGAGTCATGTTTTAAGTACAAATTCTTAACATAGGTGCTACCAGGGAACAAAGGAAAACAAAACACCTCATTCTTTTATTCATCCTTTGAAAGGAAACTCATGGCGGAAACATTTGTCTAACATTCCATTTATACAGAGGGGGAAATATCAGCTGAAGGAAAGAACAGTGCAGCTGAGGAAGGGGGGTACGTGTGCACCCATCCTAGCCTAGTCAGTGGTTCATAGGCCTATCACAGATGCAGGGCCAGGAGGAAATGTGAGGGCCCATCACACAAGGCAAGGACGTGGAGGAGAAAGCACCAAGAGAGTTTACAGCCAAAGCCAATCAGCAGGAATTAGGAAATGGTTCAGTGAAGCATTTGTGAGCATGGGCTCCAGAATCAGGCGGCCTGAGCTCCAACTGCTGCTTCTTACTGGCTGTGCAGCTTTGGGCAGGTTGCTGAACGTCTCTGAGCCTTAGTGTTGTCAGCAAAATAGAGGTAATAAAACTCACCTCCTATACAACCTATGTGGAACTGTGTCTGATACATAAACCAAGTTCAGCAAAGCCCCTAAAGTCCAATTCTGACCTCTCTTGGACTAGTCCTTTTATTTCTTAGTTTCAGTTTCCCTTATCCTTCTCTGAGATTGATGGAAAAATTGCAGGAATGTTCTGACAATGGGAAAAATCACTGGGTATTGGACAAGAATCCTCAATATTAACCAAGCATTAATTGCTTTGTGAACATACAAAGCAGTAGGAGATGAAAGCAGATCATTTAAATTTCTTATAGCCCATGTATCTTGGAAATGTTGGAAAACCTTTGTCCACCATCTTTGAGTCCATTTATTAGTGCCCAAGTTTTCTTGATCCTTTGGATTAGGTAGGCCTCTAGATACAGGTTGTTAATTATAGGTTTTCCACTCTGTGCCCTGGAACAAGTGAAATGAACCCTCTTTTTCCCTTCGGCAGACTTGTCACAGTTCATTCCATTCACTGGTCTTTTCGAAGAACTAGTTTTTAGAGGGATTTATTTATTTTTATTTTATATTTTTATTGAAATTATTGGGGTGATATTGGTTAACAAAACCATACAGGTCTCAAGTGTATGACTCAACAAAACATCTCCTGCATACTGCACTGTATGCCTATTGCCCAAAGTTTCTTTCCATCCCTTTTTATCCCCCACTTTGCCGTCTTCCACCTCCCCGACTCCCTTTCCCCTCTGGTTATTACCCTCTTGTTGTCTTCTTCCTGGATTGCTGGTCTTGCTGCTACATAATAAGGCTCTGATTGAAAGCTTTGGACTTTGAATTCATCTTTATACAATTGACCTACTGTCTACACTTCAATTTACTCATCCATAAAATAGGACGAATGATGCTTCATTGCAGAATTGTTATACAAGCATACAATGAGAAAAACATTGTGAAGTGCCCAGCATAGCAGCCCCCACATAGTACACATTACCCCATTTTAGTTGTCTTCCTTCCTGCCCTATAAATGATATATCACTTAGTCCCAAGAATAAAATGTTAGAAATAGAAAAAGGCCTCCTGATTTCCATTTAGGAGCCCTTAGAGACCAAGCCACGGGAGTTCTTTTTTCCTGTTAAGTACTGAGCTATGGGTTTGAAAGAATAGTATAATAGCATCATCCTGGACACAAGCTTGGAAACTGTTGTTCTAAGCTGGATCAGAGGATGCTTTGTGAAATAAGGCAGTCATTGTTCTCCACAGCCTTGTTCCAATCCATCAAGGGCCCACTGGTGTATCTTGGTAGCTATGGATTTGGGGATTTCCCCTTTACCACAAGAGATGCCGTGGGTGTGAAATTCTCTGTATCCTGCCGACGTTTTGCAATCTGTTCTACCTTTCTTCTCTCCACTGGTTTCTTTAGATTCTGCCGCTATAGCCCACCTGGCGTAGAGCACTGAAGCTTTCACAAGAGCCCCTCCATAAACTTCCCAGCAGCTATGACTGTTCTAAAGGAAGCAGAATCACTGTTGTGGAAAATGAACTAATGCCACACACAAGGCTTATCAATACCAGGGAAATTCTTTGTGGTGACTCACCCAACAGATGAACCTCTATATTTAAAATGATATGCCCTTGCTCATTAAATGTACACTTAGCTTCTTGATGCCTCTCTCCTCTCCTTTTCCTGTAAGTATTTGACAAAGTATTTTCTTTCCCCTGTGACTTTAAACACCTTTACAAAGTTAGGTCTTTTAACAAAGAGAAACGTTGCTTAGTACAATAGGCACAACGTTTGTTAAACAGTTCAGTCAGCATTTTCTTATATCATCACCTTGAGTTTTCACAAAAAGAGAAGATATCCTGTGTGTTTTTCTGAAGTCAAAACTGAGGCTCAGAAAATTAACCCACCCAAGTTCTCACCAGGAGCCCTAGGCATCTAAACCCTTTCTTTCAGGCTCAAAGCCAAGTTTTTTCCATTTGATTGTACTGTCCTCCCACAAGCTCCCTTAGGCTTTGGGGGACCACAGAGTGAATATGGAGTATTTGCCTGGGTTTCCTCATTTAGAGTCAGTCAGTTACCCACTTGTCCAGCCATATTAGAAAGGAAGGAATCCCATCGATTCTCTAATCCCTGTAAGACAGCCATCAATGGTCTCAAATGCTCATCTGGTCCAAATGGACATTTCATGCTCTTTTGTTTGGTACAAAGACTGATGGTCTTCAGTGGCAGGGGGCTGTGTTTCAGATTCCTGTTCTCTAGCAAATTGGCAAGATATTGTGGTAAATGGTCTCCAAAGTTGACACCATCTATTCCTTCCCTCCCTGTATGCACATGTCACTCTCCCCATCAAAATGTGTAATCCCTGTCCTAGCCCCTTAAAGTTGGGGTGGCATGTGGTAGAAGTAATGCTCATCACATGTACTCTGATGGAAAGTCACTAAAAATCAACCCACCACCCCCATACCTTTGAAGCTGGTTATGTAGGATCCTGAGAAATGATTATGGAGGTTCCTACAAGGGACTGGGAAAGATTGATTCAGGTAGTAACACCTGTGTTCATATCTGACCTCTCAAGAGGCCAGAATATGAAGTTGGCCTGATCCCTTCATCCTATTACGCAAATAAAAATGGGTCTGAAGATAAGTCCAGCAGCACTCAGGTTTCAGTACTGAGAGCAGTGAGTTGGAGGGAAAAGGTTTGTGTTGTAAGGTGCTATGTAGCAGCGGGAGCCTGTGTCTTTCTCTTTTCTTTCTCTTTCACTTCACGCTTCCCCCCGAGCTGGCCTCAGCTTTTTCCCTTCAAAGTCTCACGGGTTGGTTGCCTTTCCCCTGAGGAGTGTGAGTCAGCTCCCTCTGAGAGCTTTTCATTTCTACTCTCCTTTCCTCCCACAGCTTCTGGGCTCAGGCCCACCTGGGGCTTTCATCCCCCCTAAAAGAAAGGAAGTGAAAGGTACAGCATTGCCTATAAAGCCTAACTCCTTTCTCCATGTGAAGAGAAGAAATCTTTAATTCCTGAAACTTCTTTACTTCCTGTGTTGCTGAATCAGTGTGAAGAGAACTGTCATGGGTGAAGTCCTTCCTGCATACTAATTGCCTTACTTACATCATCATCGTGAGATCTCATGTCCCATGAGTCTTCCTTCTAGAGATTGATCATATTGTTCCATTATACAGATTAGGACACTGAGGAAAAGGGTTTCAAAGTCTCTTGCCTAAAATTGCATGGTTAGAAAGTGATGGAGACAGGATTAGAACCCATGTTTGGTTGACCTGAATCCTATTTTCTAGCCAACGCAATATGCCTGCCAAGTTTTTTTTAATCCATTATTTCAGGTCTGGGGTGAAAACTGTTTAGCAGGTCATTTTGACGTTATACAGACATAGCCTAATGACCTGCCGCTCCATGTGTGGTTCAGGGTCCAACAGCATGGGCCGTACCCGGGAGTATTAACCATGCGAGTGCAGTCTGCTGGCTCACCTCCCTGACATCGCTGGGGATCTTTGTAGAAATATGCATCCCAGGCTCCACCCCCAGTCCTACTGATTAAGGTAAGTGAGCTGAACAAAGTCCCCTCACTGTACCTCAGCCTCTTTTTAGACACAATGCTTTCCAAATACTTGAATTCCTAGAACCATCAAACCTTACATCAGGAGGACCTGAAACTCAAACAGGCAATAGACATCCAAGTAAATCAGTGGCAGAGTCAAAACTCAAATAAATCCTTACCAGAGGCCTAATTCCTGTCATGTTCTCAACTACCATGTGTTAAGCTCTTGATCTGTTCCAATCACTTCGCTAAGTACTGAGTATTCAGAGACAGTAAGAACAATTTGTGTCCTCAAAGAACTCATGGTCCAGAGGGGAAGAGAGAAGACACCCAAACATTTAGAAAACAATGTGGCAATACAGTGGCATAAAAATGTGCAGGGTACTGTGCCCTCAGCAAGGAGGGACACTTGGAGCCCTCAGGCTTCCTGGGAGGAAGCTGGCTTCCCAGGTCATCACAGGACACTAGGTCACAATCAGGTGACGTACTGGCTCCCTCCCCTGGCTTTTCTTCTATTTCTCCTTGGAATAGGTCCATCCTGCCACTCAAATTTATATGTTTCCCTTCAAGGCGTTTCCTTTCTACCCATCCTAATCCACAAGCTGTCCTTTCTCTCAACATGTACAAGCCTTTTATTTATTGTCGGTTCCTGAACTTGTCTGTACAGTAATAGCACCTGCGGAGGTTAAAAAGACGCCCCTTCCTGGCCCCTCTGCAGTCTGTGGAGATCGTGCAAAGGCATCCACGTTTGTCAGCACATTCTGCTTCATTCCACTGGGCACGAGGCTGGACCTGAGGGCCTGTTTCACACCACTCACTTGCCATGTAATCCTAGGAGCTTGCTATACAGAGAGGGAGAGTTTCCAAAATGCCTCCACACCCATCATCTCCCTTGATCCCCATGTCACCCCTGCAAAAAAACAAGTGACAAGTGTTCCTCCCATTTGTAGACAGGAAAACTGAGTCTTAGAAAGGTGAGGTCACATGCCTCAGAGCTCAGACCCACACCTGACTTGCCCTTTGGTCTTTGGACATGGATATACACATGTTGTTAGGGTGAACGAAAGTCCATGCCTTTTTCTTTAAATGCCCCCCACCCTGAGGCTAGCACATGGAGCAGCCCTAATGGGTAGATTCCAGTGACTCATCCATCAGAGGCAGGTATCACTTCGAGAGCTTACGAAGAATCTCCACCTGAGAAAGAGGAACTGGGAGTCAGTGTAAATCAGAGCCATATGACCAGACACACTTGAGTGAACTCTGTGAGAAAAGGGAAGGATGCAAATAGCCTGAGGTATTGGAACTTTCCTCAAAATCAATCAGGAGTCACGTTCTGATCAGATGGGTAGATAACAGGATCATGAGGACCGAAAAGTTCTAGGGTTTCATTTCTTCTGTCACCTGCTATTCTGGCTTACCAAGGACTCTTGTGAACAGGTCCATTCTTCCCTGTCCTTGCTTAAAAAGCCAACACGGAAACATTTGTTAAGCTCCCCTGTCTCTTTTTCTGAAAACAGTACAGGAAGTCAGGCTGAGTAACAGAGGCCTCAGCAAACATGAACTTGGGCAGGAAGGGGTTTGGAGTAGGGGCTGGAGAAAAAAATCTTCTACTTAAATATTTTTACTAAGTTTCCTCCATGCTCTGCTTTGGAAATGGACCCACTGACTTGGGAATATTTTCTGTATATATTCCATTCTTCTTAGGGAGAGTTTTCAGTTCTCAGAAGAAAGCAACACTGGGTGGGAAGGGTGGGCTGGGTTCTCCCTGCTGTTAGTAGTGGATCCCCATAGGAGTGCACAGGAGTGTATCAGCGTTTCTTGGGCAACCAGAGGTGATTCTTACGAGGAGTATGTTTTAAACCAGCAGAAAGTAAATACTGCTTCAAGAACGAGCATCTCAGGCTGTGACTCTCTGGAGTCAAAAAAGCCTTGTCGTTCTAGTGCAGAGCCAGCCCCTGATCTGGCTCATGCAGGCTGCTGCACTAACCAGCTGTTTCAGAAGGTGTCCGTTCCTCATTTTCATAAATAAATAACCCCTCATAGGCCTTTGGAATCTGATTATATTTGACACAAAACTCCTAAATATAGGGTTGTTATCACAAACCATGTGACCAATCCAGATTTTCAACCTAATTCTGTCTATTAGAATGGCGGCGTGTGTCCAGGACTGTAATATGGACTGTAAGTTGGTTCTCAACAAAAACCCTGGGTCCTTGTTGTTGTTTGTGAGGAGATGGGGACAAGTGACTTTCTCCTGATTAGACAAACTGGTACTTTCACTTTCACCTAGAAATATTCCCTCTTTCTTGGTGTTTCTCATTTGTCTTGAACAGGATAGGGTCCTGTTTTTAGAGAAAAGTCCAATGCACCCATCCAATTTCAGTATCGTTAATTGGTGGAAAGGTCGGTTTCTGTCTTAGAAAATGAACCCATCTCCAACTTAATTATTCTAAGTTAAAGGGTAAAGGCAACTCTGCTCACTCCCCAGGTAGTGATCCCCTAGAGTGACCAAGTCGAAGAATAACTTGATCAAGAGGACAAATGTCTTTCTTGCTCTTATGAAGATATCAGTCTAATGGGTGAGGACATTGGTTGGGGGTTTACAGTACAGGCTAGAGATTCAAGAAGATCTTTTCTGAGGAAATGATATTGCAGATAAGACAGGATGGGCAAGAATGGGCTAGTGAAGAGGAGCCAGGAGGACAGGTGTGCTAGGCAGTGGGAATGGCCAAGTGAATGCCCTGAAAGAAAGCCAGCCCTTGCTGCCATACCCTACTTGGAAATTAGAGGTGGCATGGCAAATGATGGGAACTCAGAGGAGGGAGACCAGAGGCCAAGGCTTCCCAGAGGAACCACGCCTGAGCCAGGTGCAAGGAGGCAGGATAAAGCATCTTCCTGAAGGAGAAGAATCAGCAGGGTAGGAGAGATGACAGGGAACTGGGGATGAGGTGAACTGTAAGCTGACCATTGCTACAGGAGTATGAAGCTGGGGAAATGAGGGCAGAGATGTGAGCCCACCTCATAGAAATGTGGAGGGACTGGGACACCCAGAAGGATTAATGGGGAGATGGACAAGGACAAATTGGTATGTCCCAATGGCTTGATGTGACAGAACTGGAAACAAAGACTTGTGTTAAAATGAGTTGAAGAACCACACCTCAGACTTTTCTAGGCTTAAAAACATAACTTAAAAAAAAAGTAAATTTTTTTGAGTACATGTTTATCAGCATTATCACTTAGTTTCTCATAACTTTTCATTTCTGAGGATCCCGTTTGCTAACAGGACATGGCCTAATGATGGAGATCTTTTATATTTTATTGTGGTTTGTAGCTAAACTGCAAGGCAGTTATGAGAAGGAGGGATCCATGGTTTTAGGAAAACTGTAGTGTGTGAAGGTTTTCCTGGAAAGGACTGCAAATGGTGAGATCCGAGGAAGGAAATTAAAAGAAATAGGCATCTGCCTTTTCTTTCTCCCTTGGGTCCAGGTGGCTGATTCCGCTTTGGGCAAAAATCCAGGGGTCCAACTGCCCTGACCCTTTTGCCCATTGCAGCCATGAAACCAACAATGTGTCATCTCCCCATCCCAGCATCTCTTCTCTTGACAAGGACCTGGAAAGTTCCCAGGAGTACTGAAGGGACATTTCTAATGATAAGGTATAACTACACCATTTCCCTGCTCAATATTCTTCAACAGCTCCTCGTTGCCAGTGAGCCAGAATCCAAACGCCAGACAAGCCTGTCAGGACCTGGCCCCTGACTACTTCCCTATTTTCATCTTCTGAAAAAAAAAACCAACTTTATTTTTCACCTACCTTCTCCTGGAGCATTTGTGCCTTTGCCATGCTGTTTTATTTATATCGATTTCCCAAATCAGGGCATGTTCTCTCACCTCTGAACTTCACACATGGCTGCAGCAAATCTCTACTTCCCACTTCATTTCCCCCCCACTGGTGTAGCTCTTTGCCTAGAGAAGTCCTGATTGTCCTTAGGTCAATGTTGCCTCCCTCAAATTCTTCCAGTCACCCTCAGGGACTTCTTTCCTGTACTGTGTACTATGGATATACCTTCATTAGAGCAGTGTCTTGTAACAGAACCAGGGGAAGATCCATGCATGGGACATAAAGCCTGTGCAATTTTAGGAAGGTTCTATGTAAGGAAGAAAAAAGACAACTAGAATTACAAAATTGAGTGCAACGTACTTAGATTAAAATATCTTCCTATTGCAAATTTTTACAACCACAAATGGACCACATGAACTTATTATGAGGACTGTGGAAGGGGTCTGTGCATGTGAGGGGTCTGAATCCTACAATTTATAAACTACAGTGTCAATCTGCTCCTGACTATAGTTGGGGGTTATCATGCCTGGCTCCCCATGAGTTTATGTGCTCCTCAAGGTTAGGAAACATATCTTCTTCCTATATGATAATTATTTTTAAGAGGTCAGCTTTTGCCCTGGCTGGTGTGGCTCAGTGGACTGAATGCCAGTTTGCAAACCGAAGAGTCACTAGTTCAATTCCTAGTCCAGGCACATGTCTGGGTTGTGGGCCAGGTCCTCGGTTGGGGGCCTTCGAGAGGCAACCAATTGATGTATCTCTCACACATTCATGCTTCTCTCCTTCTCTTTCTCCCCCTTTTCCTCTCTCTAAAAATGAATAAATAAAAAATTTAAAAAAGCAAAGAGGTCAGCTTTTTTCATGTCATATTTTATAAGTCCTCTTTCTATATGTCCTATGTATGTATTCTATGTGAATCAAGAATTATCCCTGGTTTGGAATCAAGAATTTACTTTTCCCTGAAAGAAAAGCCTGCATAGGAGGGACAGATATGATTGCTGCTCAGAGCTCAGTACCTGACTATGAGGGAGAATCAAGAATACTGATAGAAAGAAAAAGGGAAAATGAAAATGGAAACTCATTGCTCCCAGGAAGGGAAAACTTTAGGACCTTTTCTCTCATGTAAAGACTCAAAAATAGTAGCCATTGCTATCAGCTGGCGTGGCAGGCCAGCAGCAGTTCATGAAAGTGTCAGTCTCTTGGTTATAATAACCAGTTTTCTATAGCAGGGGTTGGGAGACTATTTCTATGAAGGGCAAGATAGTGAACATTATCTGCTTTGCAGTGTTTAGTCTGCATTGCAACACTTGTGTGGGAGACAGCTTATGAAGGAATAGACATGATTGTATTCCAATAAAATTTTATTTATAAGAGCAGGTGACAGTGGACTGGATTTGACCCAATGGCTATAGTTTGTCCAGTCCTAGACCACAGACTGGAGGTTCAGGGAAAAGCACGTGATGTATACTTACCCTAGTGTTACTTTCTTTCAGAGGGAAGTACATTAAGTGAAACTACCTTACTGACATCTCTTTCTACAATCATTGATGTCTTCACAGACAGAGTGAGTCAGTCAACAACTCTTTCTTAAGGATCTGCTGAGTGCCAGTCCCTAAGCTAGGTCCTAGAGAATCAGTGAGAAGAAGGTTGCTGGGCACTGGGCATCTTTCTGTCTGTTCCTTGAGCAGGTGTGTGTTGATTGTCTACCATGTACCAGGCTCTGTTTCAGAGCCTCAGAATTCATTACTGAACAAAACTGATGCTTTGTCTACATCTGTTCCTCCCTCTGTCTATCCAACTACCTATCTATCTACTCACCAAGCAGTTAATGAATTACTACTATTACAAGACATGCTGGCAGAACTGAGTAATTTATCAGTAACCAAGCCATGGCTCCTGCCTCCGAGTTGCTTACTTTCTAGGGAGGAGATAAGCAATTTGCATGAATATCCAGGATCTGAGGTCGAGGGGGAACTGCACTGCAACACTAGAGCGGATGCAGGGTCAGGACTACGCAGAGCCGAGCAGGGATTACTTCCAGCTGGAAGAGATCAGGAGGGCTGACAAGATGACATCTAGTTTCCTGTTAACCCTTTAAAGTGACATATGAGCCCGTGCAAAGATTACAAGCAGATTCTGAGAAGACAGTGCTCTTTTGTGCATGTTAGCAGCCCTCAGATCCCTCTGGGACAAGCCTGTTATATACTTTGTGAATTCAGAGTTCCTGGGAATGGCTCTTCTCGCCTCCCATCAAAATTCCCTTACCTCTCAGTTCGCTGGTTTGCAAGGAATTTCCATATTTGCCAGCCCTCGAGTTGTATGTGCTCCAAAGGGAGTTGGTGTTATGCAAAAGACAATAATAATAGTAATTCTCCCAAGTCCATACAGAGTATGGTGGTATCTATTTTGCAGATAGGACCATTGAGGCTAAGAAGATTAATTAGCTTCCTCAGCATCACAGAAGAGAGAGAAGCAAGCCCAGAACCCATGTCTTCTCACTCTCAGATGGTTCTCTCTTTAGCAAGCTGTTGAGTTGCCAGTCTCCAGATCAATAACCTGGAGTTCCCGGTGACTCCTTCTGTGATCTTCTTCCACTCAGGCCGGCTTCAGCTTGACCTTTTTTTCTCTACTATATTTCTCAGAGACACCTCTTTCTGCTTCACTCCTGCAGCCATCACACCAAGTTAAGCTCCACTGGCATCATTTAGTGGGTCAACAAACATCTATCCCCTGTCCAAAAGGAATTCATAGTCTATAATTTAGGCCTTTAAATTGGCCTTCACACCTCTTTCTCGCCCCTTTCCAGTCTGTCAATTAGACAAGACTAATAATCTACCTACTTGGTGTAACTTAAGACACAGTCACTGATCATTTACCTTGTTCCAGGCACTGTTCTGGGATGTGAGGAAGAAAAATACAAATTTACAGACCTTATAGTTTATAAAGCATTTTACTCGAGACACAAAGGCTTCAAGACAGATCTCAGTTGAATTGGACATAGGGAGTCTGCACGAAAGAAACATTTTAAAACCAAGAAGAAAGGAAAGATGGGTTTCCTGAGAGTAGTGACTGATCATTGAGGATGCTCTGTGTATCCACTGTCATCCCCAGACCTTATAACATTCATGAGCCAACAGCAGGAGACGGAAGGGAGAAAGAGCATTTCATGGGCAAAGACGGCTACAACAGAGCGACAGAAAACTCAGATCCAAGTGGATGGAGCTGGCCTGTAGCCTGAGTCCGGGAGTTTAATGCCCTTGACCACTTTTGTATTCAAAGGCCACTTGACAAAGGTGGTTATGATCACTCAACTGTTTTTTCAAAATAAGAGCAATTCCAAGAAGGCAGGCTGACCTTTGAAAGAATTTCTAGTAGCAATCACTTCATGATTGATTGGAAGTATCTGCAAAGACACATGTCCTAGAGGCGAGTGAGAAATGTGTGCTGCTGTTTTTTTTGTTTTTGTTTTTGCTCCCAGTGAGTCTCTTTGTCCTTGTAGTGTGGTTTAGAGGTGAGGAGCAATGAAGACACAAATACCTTTGGGGTTGAGGAAGCTCCATTTGGGAACAGATTGCAAGGTTCTGGGATTGAGGGAGTTGGGAGAGGGATACAAAGAGTGTAACTAGGAGGCAGGGTAGAGGAGAAGCATAAATGCAGTGAATGATCTTAGGGTATTGCACTGATTTTTGGTAGAAAGCAAGTTAAGAAAAACAGAAGCCAGTGTTACCAACTTTGAACTTTATCTTTCGAAAAACAGTACTTCCGTGGGCAGAGTTCATGGGCTAGAGTAATGGGTCATAATGGTACCCCTTGCTGTGACCCCAGGGGAAATATCTGTGCTTTCATGGTGGTTTCAGTACGTAGATTCTATTTTGACATTCAGAGAAAAAAGAAGAAGAGAGGGAAATACCCTTTTTTCCTTTATGCTCTCAGGCCAGAAAACCTACTTTAGAAGCTACGATCTATGATAAATACACTCATGCAAATTCTGTGCTTGCTTTAGCACTCTGTTTCTTCATGAACTATGTAGCTAAGCAAAATGGAACAAGAAGTAGTGTCTTGGGGAGAATAAAATTGCTGGATTAGATACAGGCCACCTTTATATATTAAAAAAAAAAGTTAAACTACAGTACTGCAGAAAAGAATTGTTATAGAATTTTATGTGAGATTGAGATAGCTGATTAAGATGATGTTGCCTGAATATCATCATCTGGGTAATAAATATTTCTAGAATTAAAGGGAATGATAGAGGACAGTGCAGAGGTCAGCAAATGGTGGCTGGGGGCGGGGGGAGGCAGCAGCCTGTTTTGGTTTTGTTTGGTTTTATGGCCCTTGAGCTAAGAATGGTCTTCACATTTTTATTTATTTATTTATTTTTATCTTTTATTGAATTTATTGGGGTGACATTGGTTAATAAAATTATATGGGTTTCCAGTGTGCAATTCCATAATGCATCATGGGTATATTGTATTGTGTGTTCACCAGCTCAAGTCAAGTTTCCTTTCATCGCCATTTATCCCCTCTTTATCCCCACCTCCCTCTCCCCTCTCCCCCCTTCCCTCTGGTAATCGCCACACTATTGTCTATCTAGGAGGGCTTTTTTTTTTCTCAATCCCTTCACCTTTTTCGTCCAGCTCACCTACCTCATCATGGCTACCTTTAAATAGTTATATAAGCACCTACAAAATAGTCTAGATTGTGCTTATTAACCTACAAAGTCTTAAACATTTACTGTCTGGTATAATAGATGTAAATGTTTAAGCTCTTGAGTCACAGAGATCTGTATTTGAATGCTGACTAAATGTGTCATTTACTCATTTGACAAAAACTTAATCAAGGAGATATTCTTTTTCTCGCTTCCCTTCCAAAATGCCACCCTCTCTGGTTTTCTTTTTTCCTCACTCACCACTTCTTTTCAGTCTCCTTTGCCAGTTGTTCCTAATCTTCCTGACCTCTTAACACCAGGCTCAGAGCTCGGACTTGGACCCCTTCTCTTTTTCATCCGTATCCACCACGTACTTGGAGTGCATTCTTTCCCATTGCATTGGCCTATTATGTGCTGATGACTTCCACGTTTATATTTCTAGTCCAGACCTCTCCCCCAAACTCCACAGTTATAAATGCAAGTGTCATCTTTAATACCTCCACGTGGCATTTAAAGGATATCTCAAACTTACCATGTACGAAACTCAGCACCTGATCCTCACTCATCCCCAAACTTACGATTCCTAGACTCTTCCTCCTATTAGTAAATGATAATAATGCCATTCTCCCAGTTATGTCAGACTAGGCAAGACACTTAACCTTTTGAATTTTAGTTTTGTCACTTGTAAAATGGCCAATGTACCCATTTCAAACTCAGTGTGAAGATCAGGTGAGACAATTTACTGCAAATGTTTCTCATAGTAACTGCCACCGTCAGCGTTCAATAAGACTAAGTGATTAAAGTATAACCTTTCAAGTCTTCTACCCTAATGTCTCTTAGATCTATCTTTTCTTTCTTCTTTATACGCTTATTATATTATCCTAGGACTATTACAAAAGTCTCTTTACTAGCAGCCTTGATTTAGTAGTAAAGTAATAATCATAGATAATATTATTCTTTCCGTTTGAAATGAAGAAAATGAAAATCAGCCAAGTGTGACGAAGTGTCTCAGCTTAACTGTCACCAATATTGGGATTTACATCCAGGCCCACTGGGAAGCCAGTGTTCTGAGTTCTCCAGGTTCATCCTCTGGGACACAGTCTCCACCCAGCTCACTCCCAGGTAGAGAGCAGAACCTAAGAGGCACAGTGTGACAACCAAGGAGGGCAGCTGGAGCACAGGACACAAGAGAGCCAGTTCCAAACAGGGCTGTTGTATCAGTATCCTCTGGACTTTTACCACAGATTCCTGAGCCTGGCCCTAGGGTGACTAAATCAAGATTTCTATAGGTAGGGCTCAAAAATGCATATTTTAAAAAAGCTCCAAAGGCAGTTTTCAGCAGTAAGATTTGGGTACCCCTTCTCTAGACTCTAAAAGGTAGATGTCACAACATTTAGAGCTAATAATTAGGGTACCATAACCTCAAACTTCACAGGAAAAGCCAAAAATCAGACACTCCAATATATAGATGAGCAAAAGGCATTAAAGGAAAATTCAAAAAAGAGGAAGCAAAATGATTAATAGAAATATTTTAAGTTGTCAGACCTACACATATTCCAACTAGTGCAAACTTTTGAAAATTAATGACATGCTATTTTGTACCTATTAAATTAGCCAAGTTTATTTTTTTAATGCACATACATAATGCCCATGAGGATGTGATGAGATGGACACTTTCACACACTCATGGGAGAGTAAATACTGACAACCACCACTTTGGAAATGAGTTTAGTAAATGTATCAGAGCCTTGGAAATTTCAGTAAACTTTATTCAGAAACTTGCCTCATATGAATGAAAGGCAAATTTGATGAAATAATCCAAAGGGAATGGGGGAAAAAAAATACTGCATGTGATATTTATAATAAAAGCAAAACCAATGAAAATAAACCAAATATTCAACAACAGGAAAGGTTATTAGGCATCATTATATTATTAAGCAGTTATTAAATCTTTCAGAATATGCTATGTTCTATGTTTTATATGCATATATAAAATTACACACACACACACCGAGGGTGGGGAAGGGAGGATGCCTGAATGTCCTTCCACCCAAGGGTTATCAGAGTCAGTGAATGAGACATAACATTAACTCCCCATTTCATTCTGCTCATGCACAAATTATGCTAATTTTGGGATTCAGATCAATTCCCTCCTTCTGGAGGACTCATGTGTATGAGACTCATGTGTATGAGTCTCAATGTATATGATATCAGTAAATATCAAAATGAAAACTCCACACAGTTTTTAATACTAAGAAAATGATTTTAAGAACTAATGCAGGTCTCATCTCTACTAGGAAATCTCCTTTGTCTCTTAATGGGGCTTTGCTCCATCTACCCCCTTTATTTCCAGCATAGATTTTTACCTTAGTTAACACTATTTAAAAATCATCTGTTGTAGCATTTGTCCCTCTTGTAGTTTATGAACTGTTTGAAGGTAAGATTTGGGAGTCCCAGACACCCAAAGTTGCTGATTGAATTGAACTTCATGGATGACAGAGAGAAAGTCCAATGGGAAACTCCCGTTTAGCATCTGTGATTCCATCGAGGAGAATGTGCAAATCTTTTTTGTCTCCTACTTAGCATATGGAAAGTAGGAAAGGGTGGTGCTGCCACAGGTGTTACAAACACAGTCCTGAACAATCTGCAAATTCACAACTTTTTTTGACCCAATCAGAGAACTGCAGTCAAAGATTCCAAGAAAAGAGAAGACCGAAGGCTGAAAGTTGGGGCAGATTTTGAGCAAATTGTCTTACAAACCAGTGTCCACCCTTAACAGAGGCAACACTAGAACTGGAAGCCTGTGGTGCAGGAAGGGTAAGTATAGCAACAATAAATATCAAAATGAGCTCAATTCCTGACTCAGTTGACTCAAACTAGCACCATTCCTCCCCAAAAGGCCTAGGACAGAAAAGGCATACTCATTTCCAGGCATAAAATGTACCTACCTGTCTCTATTGTCATATTTTGATGCATACAAAGAAACAAGATAAAACAATACCCTGTCAAAAATCAATGAGACAAATGTTTAAAAAATGTCATTCAGGGAATTTAAGGCAACTAATTAAGATGTTAAAGACTCTAGAGGAAAAGATCCATGAAGCGCATGATCAAATGCATAATTTCATCAGAGAGATGGAAACTTTAAGAAAGAATCAAATTGAAATGTGAGAAATAAAAAAACACTGTAAGAGATGAAGGATGCCTTTGATGAGTTCACCAGTAGACTTGATACAGCTGAAGAATTAAACAACTTGAAGGTAAATAAATATAAATTCTACAATCTAAAACACAAAGAAAAAAGTAGGAAAAATAGGTCATCCAAGAGCTATAGTACAATATCAAGAGCCTGACATACATGTCATCAGAATCTCAGAAGGAAAACAGAAGGAGAGTGGGCAGGAGGAATATTTGAAAGATCATGGATGAGAATGTTTCAGTTAGTGAAGGATCCCAAACCACAGATCCAAGAAGCTTAGAGAATGTAAAACAAGACAACTACAACGCACACACATACACAATGTATACATATAATATTCAAATTGTGAAGACCAAAGACAGAAAAAAAAACCAGCCAGAAAAAGGGGGTGGGGAACAAACCACATTATAGAAATAAAAACAAAGACTGCTTTGTCTGTGACCTTTGTGATAGGCAGAATAATGACCCTCCAAAGATGGCCATATCTCAATCCCATGTTACCTTACACAGCAAAATGGGGTTTGCAGACATGATTAAATTATGCATGTTAAGATGGGTAGGTAATCCTGATTTATCCAGGTGCGCTGACTGTAACCACAAGAGCTTTATAAGGCAAAGAGTGAGGCAAGGGATGGAGTCAGAGATGAGGGATGCAGGGTTAAATAATGATGCACTTGAAGGTAGAGGAAGGGGCCACGTCATTAGCCAGAGTGTAGGCAGCTTCTGAAAGCTAAAAAAGGCAAGGAAAGAGATTCTGTCCTAGAGACTCCAGAAGGAACACAGCTCTCCAAAAGCCTTGATTTTAGTGCAGTGAGACTCATTTCAGACATCTGATCTCCATAACCATAGATAATAAATTTGTGTTGTCTTAACTCAAGTCTGTGATAATTTGCTACAACAGCATTAGAAAACTAACTGAACCTCTAAAAGACTAATTGTCTTAATGAATAAAGACTCTTCAATGAGTAGAGTTTTCCTTTTGTTGTACTGTCAGTTTGCCTGTAACTATAAGTACTGGGTAAAATAAGGGCTTAATGAATTAATAATGATTAACACATAAATAATTGGATGATTCCTAGAAAATTCGTGGAAGTTTTTGATCACGGGTTGGATGACACAGTAGAAAAAGCTACAGACTCAGTCAGAAACCAGAATTGCAGTGTTAGCTCTTCCACCTGCATGGAGATGCATCACCTCACTTCTTTGAATCTCAGCTTCTTTACATACAAAAGGAAACCAAGATGTTTTTGGTTTCCAAGGTAACTCCCAGCCGTAAGGCTGTGTGACCATATGCCAGGAAATTTTTGAAAGACATGCCTGAACTGAGTCGGGGGTTGGACTGATGACCTTAGAGGTCTCTTTTAGCTCAAAGATTTTGTGACACAGACACAGCAGGACACCTCTGGTGTAGGAAGTAACTCTAATACAACTGACTTTTCAGAGTCTCCTGGGGCGAGGGAAGTCCTCTGAGAATGAACAAAGGCCCCAGTAGCATTGGGTCAAGCCCTGCTTCTGATTCAGGCCAAAGGCAATGAGAATGCCACAGAGAACATCAAAGGGCAGAATTTGGCCCTGGAACAAGAAGACGGATGGAGGGGAAGTCGTGATCCGCAGTAAAACAAATAAATAACCTTTAAAATCACATCTGCAGACGGCCTAACGTTCTTAAGTGCTTTACAATAAGCTTCCCTGGTAGCTTGCCACGAAACCCATCCAAGAGGATTTATAACAGATGGAGGCAGAGAACTGCAGCCTAGCCCTGATCCTACTACTAAGCATTTGGGTGACCTTGGACACATCATTTCACCTCCTGGCCTGTAAGTTTCTCGTTTCAAAGTGAGGAGACAGAATTAGATGACTTCTGACCTCCCCTCTAGCTTCAAAATCTTATCCCCTCAGCTCAAGCTCTGATCATGGATCCTCAACAACACAGTGGCTAGTCTTATATTAAATAAGCAGGCATTTACAGAATTCTGCACAGGAACCCAATTTAAATTTAAATCCTAGCCTTGGGAGAAGAAAGGGAAGGAAGGGAGGAGAAAATAGGGAGGGTCACAGAAGTGGGGTTTTTTGCCTTCTTAAACAATTTTCTCATCGTTTCCCCCTGTTGATACAACTGCTCAAAATCAGCCATGACCAATGTCCTTTGAAATGACCCTGCTCTGGTTAACGATGTATAGGTCAGGCTTACAGCTGCTATCTGTGCTTAACGCAGAACTGTAGGCGTGGGCTTCCCAGCCATGAAACCCCAATTCTAAGATAATGATTAAGATACTTAATCCTCTTTTGTTCTCAGCTTTCCAGTGGAGGAATCCAGCAAGATGGAGCCCTGAGCTATCTCCCAGATTTCCCATTTTAGGACAAATCTTGAAATAGTTTATGATGTCACTGTTTCCACTGCATGTATTTCAAACTTTTTCCTATCTAAGCCAACGTTGGGAGAACAAGAACTTTTCATTTTTTGAAACAGGCCAAATGAAAAGTCAAAAGGGGGAAGGGTTTACATTTACCAGATGTTAAAAGGTGTTCTGAGTTTGAACTTCAACAAATTTATAATTTTACTAAGGCCAGTCCTACCCCACCAGCTCCCCAACCATCATATAAATACACAGCTCACTGTGCCCTTGGGGTCATTTTGAGTTCCTTGGCACCAGGATAGACTTACCAAGGAAGAATAGAGAAGAAATGTAAAGATAAAATATGTTCAAAGATCAAATTATGAATAATTCCATGTATTTGTGAAATGTTTTAAAGCAATGTTTCCAAAGTATGATACACATACAAATGGTAGTCTACAATACACAGAACAATTTTAAGTAGGACAGGTGTGATACATTGACTGCTTAGTGCTTGCTCACTGGCATCCCTGTTCTCAAAAGTCCAGTCCCATGGAAGAAATAAATAAAACTATAAAGCTTAAAATAATGAGGACACATATTCCATCATCACTTCTTGTCAATAATCTGCTCCCTCACAGCCAGGCACCCTGACTTACCTTGCTGCATCACCATGGTAACTTCCATCCCTCAAAGTCCTACTCAGTATCCCTCACCACCTTTCATCAATTTGTTCCCTTAAGTCTCTCAAACCCCTTCATTTCCAAACCAATCTTACGTCTCCTCAAGTTCCCACCAATCCCTCAACTGTGACCCTTATGTGACCTACTTAAACTAAACCTTTTCCTAAACCCTTAGCTCTTCTTCCTCAGTAATGGCCCCTTCCTATCAACAGTGCTTTATCCTACCATTCAGCCACAAGCCATAGACACCCCCTCTCTCATTGTCTAGTCCTTCCTACTTAAGTCTTCCCTTTCAGGCTAGATTTATTTTCTTTCAATGGGCCAACCCACTGCCCCAGGCCTTTCTTTCCCTTGTTCATTCTACCTGCCTACTTTTTGATCTAATACACTAGAAACTCAGGCTGGTCCCCAAGCCAGAAAGTCATTCCTGTCTCATGCTCAGTGTGTATGAGCAATTACATCGAGCAATTCTTTCTCTCTGGGCCATGATCCCTCCTACATTTCTCCCATCTCTATTTCCTTTCCTTTCTTTGAATAAATTTATTTAAGTAAAAGAAAAGATTTTTGCTACGTACTAAATCATGTAGTCATAATGTGGATGTGGTAAAAATTTTGGTAATTTTAAATGATTGACAGTTTAACAAAGACTGTGTAGAATTACAGAATATTTCTCCATGTATTTTTATTTGTCCTGGTGACTTTCATAACAGCAGGGAGGATAGGAGTAATTAACCCACTGTTGAGACAAGGAAGCTAAGATTCAGAGAGGTTGGATGAGTTACCCAAGGTCAACAAAAAATAGCGGTAGATCCAGGACTAAAATGAGAACTCACTGACTTCAAGTCCCCTGCTTTTCATGCTTCCTGACAGCAACACTTTTCCCTTCTATGTGTACTTATATATGAATACTTCTTAAGTCAAGATGTAAATGTAAAATAGACAGCTTAGCAAAAATTATTTCCCAGAATAAAGCAAAGAGAATCTTTCAAAAATTCATCTGAGAAATGATGTTTGAATATTTGACAATTTTTTTAAGTATGATCAATAGCTAAGGAAAAGGCAACAAATCACTGAAAAGTAAATAAGGTTGCCTTAAAGAGTGTGGTAAGAATATGGGATACACATGTAACTCAAGGAAAATAATATGAGTAAGACACCTGCATTTTCAAATATCAGATGTTTGAAAAGAAAACTTGACAGTAGATGGGAAATGCGGATTCTGAATGAAGTCATTTTCCAGGAATGTCATGGTCACCATGCTCTCAGCAGCAGTGAATACTAAGACAGCAAAGTGGTTGGAGAGGAGTAATATAAACCAGACATTGACCGGGCTACAAGAACTGCCCAGCAGTAGATTTGGACCCAGGGTAGGGTTGGCATGAACTAAAATGGCCTTGGAAAAAGCACTGTGCTAAACCTGAACTTCATGGAGAATCTGGAGGGCATCCTGATAAAGAGTACGCATCCTGGAATCAGAACTGGCTCAGGCTGAAATCTCACCCCTCTCACCTAGTTGCTGGGTGATAGGAGGAACATGTCTAACACCTTCAACTTTAAGAAGGTGGCGATAAAAGTATCTGTTTCCTAGAGCTGGTGTGAGGACTGAAATAATTCTTCTAAGAATAATGAGATAGAGAAAGTCCAGTTAGCTGCAACAAAGGAATAAAAAGTTACCTAAAAAGGATGAGGAATTAGAATGAAATTAGGCTTAAAAACATTCAACATTGCAAGGCGGTAGAATAATATCTTCAACCCCCAGAGCAAATGTGGTTCAGAATCCCATACTGCTCTAAACTATCAGTCAAGTGTATGAGCAGATAAAGTTATTTTTAGACATTCAATGTCCCAAAATATTGCCTACCAGACAGCCTTACTCAGAATGCTGTTGGAAGCTATCCTCCCTCAAAGTGAGGGAGTCAGCCAGGAAAAAGATCTAGGAAGCATGAAATCCAACATAGGGGGGAAGAGAAGAGAATTCCAGGGTGATGCTAAGGACGAGGTCCAAGGACACCGCAGTGCAGCCAGCATGGAAAGCATTAAGATAGGAGTGGGAGACAGAAGGCTCCGGGAAGACATCTGAGTTTGAACTTCAAGAAGTTTATAATTTTAGCAAGACCAGTCCTCCTCCACCTGCTCCCCAACCACCATATAAATACATATCTCACTGTGTCCTTGGCGACATTTTGAGTTCCTTGATTCGAGGATAGATTTACCAAGGAAGAATGGAGAAGAAATGTAAAGAGAAAATATGTTCAAAGATCAGATTATGAATAACTCCATGTATTCATTTAACCAACAGATTTCTTGATACAATTGACCATAATCAGAGTTTTGCCACGTAGAAGAAAGTTTGTGGAGGTATTTGTGACACTTACATGGAGAAAATAAAAACATAAGCCAATTTTTATCTCCAGAAACACACACCAGCATGAAAAAAAGAGAGAAAGACAAGATGACATAATAGCATACCGTGTGGTCCATTATGAAGTCCTGCCATGAAGAATGCATCACATGTAAAAGTTTAAACACTGAATATTGATATAGCAGAACCAGGGGAAGAAGTGTTTAGTATTGTAGTACATAAGAGAAGTAATTCTTTACCTTCCAAATTGGAAACTAAAGACAAATATCTAAAACCACAAAATCAAGAAATTAAAAACTTGTTGTTAGTAAATAAGGAGACAAATAGTATAGTAACTGGTCAGGTGCTTTTAAAAATAGTGGCCTCTGAGTTTTATAATAATCCTTACAGTATTATATGAATTTTTAAACTATTTGTATGCATGGTTTGTATTTTAAAAAGTAAGAAAATGAAAAAGATAAAGAGCTTAGTAGTTTCTGGCATAGAGAAAATGTTCACTAAATATTAACTATTATTGTTGTTGTTAATACGTTTCAGAAGATAAGTGCTTGAACCAGCTGCGCATTGTTGGACATACTAGTAATCCAGAATCTTGCATACACCAGGTTCTTAGTAAACTATTTGAGGACAGGAACCAATGTCTCCCCTTTTATGGCATACCACTGTCCCCTACCCCACTCCAGTGGAGCAGAGACCTAGCACTAAATAGGCATTCAAAATATAATCATTGAATGAGTGAACAAAAGAATGAATGATATAATATCCAACTGCTAATGTTGGGTTAACTCAATCCACAGGTACAGAAAATAAAGTTGGACACACTTTAAGGGATTTTGAGTATTAATTCCAAATAGATCTTAATTTACTCACTTATGAACCAAGAACAAGAATCAATGACAATTTTAATTCTCGTATTTGGTATTAAAGTTTACTGTGAGATTTTCTCATATCATGTCCCACCAATCTGTCTTCAATACCTCCCCAACCTCCCAGAATCTTGAATTTCCAGGAAGTTATGTTATAGAAACTGGGAATGGGACAATGACAAAAGGACTGAGCAAGAAAAAACTGCGTGTGTGTGTGTGTGTGTGTGTGTACACACAAACTATCCAAAAGTCTCTAAAAAGAAAAAGGAAATGTAACTTCAACTATTGGGAACATGACAAACAGAGCCTGCCAACATTTTCCAGGAATATTCTCCGAGGGAAAAGGACATTAGGACATTCTCAGTTTGATGTGTGCAGTTGTCCTGTGTCACCGGCTGACAAATAGACACCCTGGAGCTCTCATTGTCTGCAGAAGTCATGAAGAGACCAGATGGGAGGTTTGGCAAAAATCAGCTTTCTGAAGCATGCCTCTCGTAGAAAAGAGATTTTAATTCATGTATCAGATACCTTTTGTCCTCCTCTTTCCAATATAGTCTACACTTTTCCATCCTGCTAACCTGGCCAATATAGAGGCAAACTCTTCACCATCTGGCTCTGATTGTGAGATATAAGAGGTCAGGAGTCGGGGGAAGTGTGCTCGGGCTATTGATTCCCAGCCTTCTCCAAACCCAAGCCCACTTCCCTCTACTCTGTCTACTCTATTCCTCTAATTTCTCCATTCGGATCCTTTTTCAGATTCAGGTAATTGCTCCTTTCACTTGCTCCTCAAATTTGGAAGTATTGACAGCTCACTGCTTTTGTCAACCCTTGCAATTCTGCACACTTTCATGCCTGTTTCTCTATACCTTTGCATAAAGTCACTTTACAGAACTCACCCCTGTTACCCTGGGTGAGTGTGCCATGTGTCTCCTGCATGACTATTGTGTATTTGATATGTGTAATGATTGCTTATTTAATGAAGTCTACCAAAACTTACCAGATTGGGGATATTCAACAAGGACAGCTTTTCACAAATCCCCACTCCTCTGGAAATGCTTGCTTGAATTCAGAGTTATAATACTCTGCAAGTCCATTATGAAGTCCTGCCCAATACCCAAAAGCCCCCAGTGAGATTTTCTTATACTTCTAATTACTTTGAAATTCTGGGTAGACAAATACTGTGTATTAGCTTCCTATTGCTGCATCACAAATTAACACAAATTTAGCTATTTAGAGCAACTGTTTAAGAGCACACAGTTTATATAGGTCAGAAGTCTGCATATGGCTTCTCTGGGTTTTGTGTTTATAGTCTTATCATGGTGTGGCCAAGGTCATGCTCATCTCATCTGGAGTGGAGTCCTCTTTCAAGCTCATTGAAGTTTTAGCAGAATTCAGTTCCTTGCTGCTATAGGACTAAGGTTCCCATTTCTTTGCTGGCTGTAAGCTGAGGACCACTCTCAAGCAGTCAGAAGACACCCATATTCTTTGACACACGGCCTCTCTATCCTAGAAGCTAGCAATGGAGAAGCTCTGTCATGTCAAATAACCCTCCTGATTTGTGTCTCTGACCTCTGGACCCAGGGTGAAAGGTCAAGAACAGATGCAGAGGAGCTAAGAGAAGATATCTGGCATCATGACCTAGGTTCAAGTCAAGGTTGGGTTTTTTTTGGTAAGATAAATAATATTAAAAGATACCTGCAGGTCAGTGGAATTGATCCCACAGAGAGGGAGAGATTGATAGGGGAGAAATAGGATTATTGGTAAAATGAGGTATTTGAAAATGTTGCAAGGGTGAATCCAAAGAGCAAGAGAAATGGTTTATTTTAGAGAAGAGCAGAGAGAGACCTCCAGTTGTTAAAGGAGGGAAGGTACCAATGAAAGCAGGGCTGTGGAATGAATAGAGGAAGTTGGAGGGAATATTGGAGGAAATATCCGATTTCATCTAGTTTTTCACTAAAGTTTAAAACTAAAACATCAACTAGTGGGTAGGAGTTTTGGAGACTTAAGGAGAGAGAAAAAGTCTAATAGTCATCTCAAAGAATGAGAAAGTGAATTACTCAAAAAAGGTAAGATGATCTGATACCATGAACCCATCTGGACTTTGCAGTCACATATTTGAAGTGAGTCCTCTAAGCAATATTTTGATTTTTCCACTTCTCAGGAACAATCTCAGATTAAGTGATTTCTTGGGACTTGTCCAGTGTTTTTCTAGGCAAAGAGGGCAAAAAGAGAGAAAGGAAAGGAAGATAAGGAGTTTTTCAAGGGACTGATTTTAATGATGAGCCATAAAATATTAGCTGGATGATGACAGAAGCAAGGATGAGGAGAAATGGTGACGGAGCTGAGGAAGGCTAAATGGATTTAAGGTCAGTGATGTCAGTCTCCAGAGGGCAAGTGCTGGAGTGGATAAGCTAGCAATACAAGCAATAACCGTATGCAAGTGGGATGTAAGAAATCAAGATTTGAGAGAGAATGCAGTTGGTGGAGGTGACAAAGGCTAGAGCATAGACCTGTTGAGTAGGTGGCTGATGTGGAGTGGGAGAAGAAATGGTCAGAGCTAAGGAGGCCTAGGGGTGAACGATTACATGTATCAATGACCCATTGTAACAGATGCTAGATTTGCCAAGAATGGTATCAGACAGAGAGAGAGAAAGGAAGAAGTAAACCAGATGCTTAATTTAAATATGAGGAAGCTGAGTATCAAAGACATTAATTAAACAGCTGTCATCTCACAACTACTAAATGGCAGAGCTTAGATCCAAACCAGGCAATTTGATTCCAAAGTCTATGTGCTTGTAAGCATGCATTTTCCATATTTCTCTAAAAAAAATAAAATAAAATAAAGTAATAAGGTATACAATAAAGCCAACATTTTGCAAACACTTCCTCTGTGCCTGGTACCTTTGTGTAATAAAGTCTAATGATATATTTCCAAGCAGCTGGGATTTTTGAAGTAGGAAAAAAACACCATGGGAAAAGGAGGTAACTCCATCTCCCTCCAGTGCTCAGTTCTGTGTGGTGTGAGAGATGAAACCGTCACCAATGAGGCTTGAAGAAGAAGCTGCTTCACCAGAGGGCAGAACGCATTTAGATCAAGGAGATAATGGGACGTTTCGGAGAGAAAGTTTGGAACACAGGGGCTTTTTTCATGGTTCCCTGTGAGTTTCAGGGAAGCACAGGAGTTTAGGAGGGCAGGGGAAGGGGGAAACAGGGTCAGATCTGGGAAGTCTACAGGCACATCCATTGGTAAAGGACTAGCTGGTCACCTTGGCCTCTGAAGGTGACCAAGGAGGAAAGGAAGGGAGGTGTGATGGAACAGGTCTTGGAAGTCTGGGAGCATCAGTGGTGGAAGTGTTGGGTGGGGCAGGAGCTTTATGCACTGAGGGGAGACCCTCAGGGCAATGGATCTGGTCCACAGGTGTGTTTTATTGGTACAGGCCTAGTATCCACACCCCACCTCGTTTCCAGCACCCAAGGGAAGACAAGGTCCAGCATTATCTGGCCGCTGCCTATGTCTTGTACTCAATGATTTCCAACCTTCTTCATTTCATGGCACACGTAAACTAATTGCTAAAATTCTGCATCACAACAAAAAAGAAATGTAGTTTTTGCCAATCTAACAGAAAAATAGGTGTAATTTTGATTCATTGACACCGGATGGCTATTGTTGTGTTGGCTGTTGTCATTTTTTTTAATTTGGCAGTCTAAGGGAGAAGAGGACAATGCCCCTGGCTAAATAGTCAAGTACTGCATGTATTAAAAATCTGTGCACACTGATTGAAAATTGCTACTTCTCCTTCATCTTTAACCAGTATGCTCTGTTGTCCTCCAGCTCCAACCACACTGGGCTCCATTGCATTCCCCACCTTACCAAGCTCCAGTTTACATGCTCACTACATTATATCAGCCTGGACACCCCACCCCTCCCTTAACCAGTCTCTCACATACCTGACTATTCTCACTCAAATAGCTTCTCAAATGTCACAACTTCAGTGATGCTCTGACTTTTAACATCACACCTCAGCCTCGATCTCATCATCCTACTTTGTTTCCTTCTTAGCAGTTATTACTAATTGTTTATTTATTTGTTCATGTACATATCACACATTTCTGTGTGTTTGTCTCTGCACTAGAATGCCTGTGAAGGCTGAAGCCTTGTCTTCGTGCCCTAGCGCTTAAAATATGTAGAAAATGCAGTCAATATTAGTTGAAAAAAATGAGTTAATGACTGTTCAAAAATTTTTTTGTTAAAATACATTAAAAATTTTTAAGCATGGGACCCATGGTATATCAGAAAAGTCCCTATAATCCATGAACAACCCTCTATAGCCCAGCAAGGTCAAGATCTGGTTTGGTATCCCCGAGCCAGCTCATCCTGCTACATCTGTATCTCAGTGTGTGGGTTCAGTGGGCAAAGCTGAATTGCTCACAAGGAGAATAAGCAAGTATTTGGCAGGCTCATTTGCCAGAGTCATTGCTGCTGATTATAAAGCAATTAATTATGGAAATTAAGGGAAGAGAACGGCCTGCATGTCCCTGGCCACCTTTTTTTTTTTTTTTCTTTTTGAATGACTCGTGTGGCCCAGGGCAAGTCAGGATATAAAAATGAAAATAAACCATGTGCTCGGAAGCCATCTGAGGCTTAGACAATAAAACTGGTGAGATGGTAGGTCACAGATGGGATGACTTGACTGCAGAAGATGTTAAAGAGCATGCTTTTGGGCTTCAAATGGACAGAGGAAGAATTCTTCGAATTAAAAGAAAAAATAATGCCAATTTTTAAAATAGTATGGGTTAAAAAATATAAGATTTATTGTACTGGGAAAAGCAAAGAGAACCCATGCAAAGTGCCGTCATGGGATGAAGCAATTGAGATAAGCTCTTTCCAGCTCCGAATAGAGGCTATTAGTTTGAAAGCAAAGGGGGCTTTCTCTCTTCCGCTTGGTCTGTTTCAGTTTTTATTTTCCGGTCAACTTGACCTTTGAGACTTGCTCAAGTGAATTTTGACCTAGTTATGGTGTGGGGGCCTGAAGCTCTGTAAAACAGAGCTCATTTGATTCCAATAAAGTTTATCCACTGTGAAATCCCATCACTTTTCCCCTATTTTTAAAAAAATGTTAGCACCTCAGTTAAATCAAACCAGTCTTTCCAGTTTATGGCTACAAACCACAGCTGACTGTTTTAGTACCTTCCAAAATTAAGAAGTGAGTTCAGCAACCGTTCAGTGTGTTCCCAGCTCTCCACCCATTTTATGGATGAGCAAAGTCAGCCACAGAATGGTGAGGGAGCTGGCTCATGGGCACAGCTACCTAGTGACAAGTTATAGGGCAGAGGACCCAAGTACTGAGTGAGGAAGACCCAAGTTTGAATTTACCTCCCTTTTGCCAGTCCAGTGACATTGACCATTCCATCTCTCTCTGCAACAAACAAGATTCTTTCTCCTGACCGAAATAGTCCTCATCTGTAACATGGTGAGAATTTCAAAAGTTCCATAGACATTTATCATTTCCAAGCTCTGTACTAAGCCCTGAGGCTATAGTACAGATAAATGCAAAATAGACACATGGAGTTTACTCTCTCTCTCAGTAAATTGGTAACCATGCTTATATTATTTAATTAGAACTCAAATATTCTGATCAGGGGACTTGGGGGAGAAAGAGAGCAATTTTTCCTACCCACAGCTAAGACCATGAGGATGTTGCCCCAAGAGGAGCAGTAAGCTTCTGTAGGTTTGTGTTCTAGGGCCTGCTGAAAAGACCCTGCTCCATAATCTTAAAATTTTGTATACAGTTGACCTTTGAACAATATGAGTTTGAACTGCATGGATTCACTTACATGCAGATTTTTTTTCAATAAATGCTAAATGTATGTACAACCCCCAGTCAAGATAATGATAATAATTCATCTTGGCGTAGCTCTGATATAGCACTTTTATGAACAGATGACTCTCACAGAAATCTTGTGATATAACTAAGGACTGAGTTACCATTCTTCCCTTTGTTCAGATAAGGAAACCAAACTTAGATTGGTTAGGAGAATCAACGGTCTCAGACAGGATCAGCCAACGGAACTTTCTGCAATGACAGAAATGCCCTGTGCATTGCCTAATACTGTAGCCATTTCGACATTGGTACTTGAAATAGGGGTCATATGACTAAATAATTGAATTTTTAATTTTCATTTTAATTAAATCTACTTTAAACTTAAATGTCCACAAGTGGGTCATGGCTACCATATTGGACAAAGCAGCAATAGACTCTATACTATGGCTGATATATATTGTATTCCAAGTATTTTTCAGTGTTGAAGTGCAATGAAAGATATGTTGACTTTTTTATATTTTATTCTTATTTACATATTTAGTTCTAAATTAAACTATTTCACATGCATTGTCGCTACCACCTGGTTGTTTTCTAGTCTGAACTGTGATGTGACAAGGAGGGTCTCATGCATAATAGCACTGAATAACTAATGGAAGCTGAAGCAGCAAGAATATTCTCAGCCCTACAAAGAACAGCTTTTCCTCCTCTGTCTACTACTTTGTATTCTTGCTTTCAGTTTGCAGCTGGACACAAGACCATCTTGTACTTCCATGCATACAGAAAAAAATATGGCACGCCTAAAATTATAGCATGTGCCTTGTGAAACGATGTACCTAATGCTGTTTGTATAAGGTGAGGCGTGCGTAACTTGGGAGCATCTGTGACTAATGAATGGGAGATTTGGGAGACTCTAATGCAAACCCTCTGAGTTAAGTCTGGGACTTTTCACTTTATGTTGTAATACTTTTTAATTCAAGTATGATAAGTATGTCAAATCCTAGTACATTCAATAAATGATTCACGAGCTACCAAGTTGCAATACAATTGTTATTTAAATATTTATGTGTTGTTTGGAGGGAAAGAGGCATTTTAAACCTAAAATAGGAGCAGATCATCCATTCTGAATGGTTAGAGAATGAGGCATCTCTCCTTATGTATTTTTCAGAAAACTGAAGCTTATTGTAACTGTTCAAGACTAAGATTTCTGAAATCCTGTTTACTTTTCCTGGCAATATTTCTGAAAGCCCTCTCCCGCTTTCTTAAACAGAATATCTCAAACATTTTTAGTGTTCCATCCATTTACTTATTCATTCATTCTTTCAACAAATATAAAACAAACACTTCCCACAGGCTGTGCACTGTGAAAATGAAAGGTCCTGGCGCTGGGGTGGACCAAGCAAATCAGTCATTCTGCCTTCAGGGAACTCGGCAGTCTTAAACCACCAGCCTCCATCATCCCATTTTTATTCAGAATAACACAAATACACTGCAAATGCTGTGATGCAATGACACGTTCCAGAGCAGTGCTTGCCCATAGAGACATCATGTGAGCCGTTTTAAACTCTCTAGAAGCCACATTTTAAAAAGTAACAGAGAAGAGGGGTAATTAATTTTAATAATATATTTTAACATAGCACATCCTAAATATTATTTCAAATGTCACCAGGTATTCAGGATGTAAAAATCACTAATGAGGTAGTTTACATTCTTTTTTATTCTCAGCCTTCAAGTTCTGGATGTGTTTCATGGCAGAGCACACCTCAGTTCAGACCGGCCACATTTCAGATGCTCCATAGCTACATGTGGCCAGTGGCTTTTGTACTGGACACCAAACTTCTAAAGCTAATAAAATATTACTTATTAACTGCCCCTTCATTAAATGGGAGCGGGCACTTTACTATTTTTACTTCATATGTCTGCTGTTCGTAGTTCCTCACTTTCCCCCTCACTCTCAGGCAGCCCATTTTTCTCCATTTTTATAAATGTTCTCATCTCTAGCAAATGCCAGTACCTCCTGTTATTCATTTATTCTTCCAATCTGAGACAAGCTAGGAAAACCAATAATAAAACAACTCTGTCTAAAATTAGGGCCCTCTTACTCAGGCAGGGCTAAACAGACATTTTGTGAATAGAGCAGAGAAGCAATAACATATGAAATTTCTAACACAGGTTTGACTTCCCAAGAAAGATCTTACATCTCTATTTCAGCCTTCTTCCTGATCACTGGTTCCTCAGGTACGGTCCTCAGACTGGTGGCATCAGCGTCATCTCCAGATTTGTTAGAAAGGCATAGCAGTGGTCTGCACCCCACTCAGGCCTGCAGAGTCAGAAACTCTGGGGACACAGCCTAGCACTCTCTATTTTAGCAAGCCCTCTGGGTGGTTGGTGCCTGCTTAAGTTTGAAAACCATTGTTCTAGAAAACTCAGACTGCTATATCCATGGACTTGAAATGAATAAGTATTCCTTCACTCTTTTAAAATTCAGTATTCTACTTAGAGAAGTAGCAAAATAAAGAGCGTTTTTCTTCATTGAACATGGTCATACAAGTTGTGTTGGTTAGTATGTGTATTTGTTTCCTATTGTTGCTGTAACAAATTACCATAAATTCTGTGGCTTCAAAAACACAAATCTTATTTTCGGGAACACTGAAAGTCAGAAATCCCCACAGAGTTTCGATGGGCGAAAACCAAGGTGTCAGCGGGGCTGGGTTTCTTCTAGAGACTCTTAGGGGAACCTGTTTCTTTGCATTCCCAGCTTCTAGAGACCATCAGCATTCCGTCACTCGTGGCCTCCCTGTCTTCAAAGCCAGAAACATCTAGCTGAGTCTTTCTCAGGTCACACCTCTCTGTTTCTCCTTATGTTCCCTCCCTCTTCCTCTTTAATAAGCCCTGCAGTTACTTTGGGTCTACCTCGATAATCCACAATAATCTCCCCTTGGTATTTTGGCTTAGTGGTGTTAATTTCATTTGCAAGATCACTTCCCCTTTGACATTCAAGTTAACATATTCACAGGCTCTGGGGAATGGGACATGGACATCTTGGGAGCCATGAATTTGCCTACCACATCATATGATTAATGAGTTCCTGATGTATCTTAATGCAAGATTTCAAAAATTTATTTATTTTGCCCCTGCACATTTTTAGGTTGACATCTAGTATTTTTCATTAGAGTTGCAAAGGATGTAATTGCTTATACTTTGTAAATCTTAATATCTATATAATTCTTAAAACTACCTAAGTGAATTTAAATGCAATGATGATTTGATACAGCCAACATCCATTTAAATTTTTTTCAGTGTGCATATAACCTGTTTCTGACAATTGAAATTCTAAATCATTCCTTTTTTTCTTGCAAGCATGTTCCTGTTTTCTTTTCCAAGAGTCAGAGAATGTTATATATTTTCATATTTTATGTCTTTCATTGATAACCCTATAATACAAATCTACAACAAAATTATCAATCTGTATATGTAGGTAGATAGACAGATGGATAATGTATATATGTACATATTAAGTTTCCTATCATCACTAGATTTCATGAGTTTAAAATGTTTTCCTCTATATTTAGTTATTAATACAATCAATGAGTAAGCAATGTAGCTAAAAATATTATACACTTTATAAATATTTATAAACTAAAATTTTATTGACAAAACATCTATTTGTTATGGATGGGGTAGAGAGAGAACAAATTATGGCATCTTGATTATATGACACTTTCCAAACAATAGAATTTCAAAAAAAGTCCCTCTGAGGTCTCCACACCTCAGGACAATGCTTCAGAGTTCCATCTGGGCCTATGAGAAGCAAACCCTTTTTTGTCAAAGGTGCGTGGTTTATCCGTGAAAGGCAAGGTGGTCATGGAGAACAGTCGAGAAGCCCAGTCACAACTAAGCAGTTCTTCCTACCAGATATGTGACAATGCAGCAGACTCGATGATAAATGCCCCGTGCGTGTTTTTCTTCTCTGATTGGAATCACGCAAAATGGAACGTATCCACGTTAATATTTGGAGGGCATGAACTCTAGCAGTATTGCGAATAAGTGGCGGCCTGTGGGTGAGATCATATGCCTTATGAATTCCCACTAAAACATATGTAGCAAATTCCAGTCGACCCTGCTAGAGGAAAGACTAAGTGAGCTCCCAATGTCTCTAAAGAATGATACTGAGAAATCCTCATCACCAGGAGGAGAGATCAAAAGGTAAGCAGCCCAATAAATTTAAAAAGCTATTATAAAGTTATGTTTAAAAAGTATTTAAAATACTTTTAAAAGATTTCTCTAGCATTATGTCAGCTTTACTAATAGTATAATTTGTTGCTATCTCTTTTCTTATTTAAGATAATCATTTCTCAACTAATTCTCTATTCATGATTGTATATGCTTTTTAAAAAGGAGCCTCTAAATTTATTTTTTAACTTAAATATGCAACTCAAGAAATGCTTGTCAGACAAAATGAAATGGAATTCATTCAATCAAATGAAGGCAATTAATATTAATTAATTCCTGGTGTATGCCAGCCACTCTATTTAGACTGTTTGCAAACAGTGTTGCATTTACTTCTCACAAAACAGGCAACCAAATAAAAATATGCAAAATCTATGAGTGTATATCAATGTCCATATTTTACTGCATAAAATGACAATGAGGAATTAGATCCCAGGATTTTCTGGCAATAAGTGGTAACTACCACCAAGTGATTATTCCTGTAGTCCGTGGGCTAGGTCATGGTAAATGTGACATAGAGCAAAGAAAGAGGGAGGCAGAGGGCAGTGGTGAAGGAAAGCTTGTACAATGCACTCAGGAAAGTGGTCAGGAAAGGCCTCAGCAACTAGCTAATCCCTGAGCAGAGAATTAAGGGACGTGAGGAATTGGTTTTGCAAATATTGAAGGCATGAGAATTGCAGGACAAGGAAATGGTAAATGCAAAGGTTCTGGAATGATCTGTGAGTGCTGGATGAACCAAAGGAAAAGCCTGTAAATCAGGGTTACAAAGGGTAACAGGTAGGGCTAGGGTTAGGAGTCGTTTGCAGCTCCTAGTGGCCCTCGCAAGTCTCTGTAAGAACTTCAGTTTCTACTTTGAGCAAATTGCAAAGCCATGGAAGGAAGGCTGCAGAGGGATGACCTGATCTAATTTAGAGTCTCCAAACTGACCCTGATTCTGGGTGGAGAGTAAACCAAAATGGGGCAAAGGTGGAGGTAGGGGCTGAGGTAGGAGCAACTTCAGTCATCCAGGTGAGACTGGAGAGACTACAGCAGGGCTGGTGAAATGGCCCAAATGTGGACATATTCTTCAGGGAGAGCCACAGATTTGCTGGTGGTTGGTATCTGCAGCATATGACACAGTTATTGCTCTGGGTCTTTTACACAAATTACCTGCATGTCAACCCACCCCTGGAGGCAAGATGGCAGAGCCAAGGATAGAAACAAGATCTTACCTGCCCCAAAGTCCTCTGTGTCACAGTCATTAGCAGTTTCATATCCCTGGGCAATAATAGTTTGCTTTTGTGAAGGATTTAGCTTATGCCAGGAGAGCAAAAGTGCTTAGAATGTCAGAGAAAGGTGAGTAATTCAGTGAAGTAAGAACAATGCTGAGTGTGTGGTGAGAAAGCACCTGAGTGGAGTCAGGAAGAGGAAGGTGAGCCCTTGAATGGCAGAGAAGAATTTGGACACTTGTTCTTTGTTCATGCAAAAATAATGAGAAGTCATAAAAGAATTTTGATCAGAGAGGGACAAGGTCAACTGTGCCTTTCCAAAGATCATGCACTCTCACCCCCTGAGGAGGAGGTAGGAAGTTGGGTTTTGAATGGAAACCCAATAATTAGGGCTGAAGTAGGGCAGTGTGGGATGTGTAGAGGAAACAGTAGGTTTAAAGTACAGGGAATCCCAATGTAAAAGTCAGTGTTATTCTCATTTTCTCTCCATCTGCTTACCCAAGTGAGCAGACAACAGACACAGCCTGGCTTGCATACTCTTCTTTATTTGTCCTAGAACAGGGGTGTCAAACTCATTTTCACCGGGGACCACATCAGCCTCGTGGTTGCCTGCGAAAAGCCAAAATAATTTTAGCACTGTATAAATGTAACTACTCCTTAACTGTTAAGGAGTTGAAATTACATTTGGCCCTTTGAAAGCAACTGTGAGGCTGCTGTGGCCCCCAATGAAAATGAGTTTGACACTCCTGTTCTAGAACACTAGCAGACATTCCAACAGGGAGCTTTTCAAATCCTCTTTTTCAGTCTCTTTTCTCATAATTGTACTACTGGGCACACTGGACATTAACTCCCTCCAGAACTGAAGCCCTATTAGGGAAGCTTAGCAGCCAGTACTTTGTTGAATTGTCAACTGACTTCTTGGACTGAAAGATCTTGAAGGATATAGCAAACTGGGATAGAACCTGGCTCCATCATTTACTAGCCTGAGAAACTCATGTCAAATCTCTAAACCTCCTTTCCCTCATCTGTGCATTGGGAATCCCAATACCTACCTCACAGTAACTGATGTACTAGGGTAGAAGAATGAAGTCTGTAAGCTGCCTGACGTGGAGCTCAGCCCACTTGAATGCAAGGTCCCCGAGAGAAGAGATTAGTTAGTACTTGCCTGTCTTGTTTTATTTTCTGCTTACTCCTTGCGTGACTGTCATGAGACTCATTTCTGCTCTGTAGTGTTCTCATGGGAAGCAGAAATCCTGGAAAAAGCTCAATTATGAATTCTGTACAGTACACTGTCATTTCCACGTACAGTTTCTCAAAGCCTTACATTTACAGAAATGGATTGAGCCTCCTGGGAAGCCAAGGCATGGTTCTGACCACCCCCACAAGAAAGGAAACTGTAATAGCGGAGGCAGGAATAATAAAGCTGGCACTGGAATCAGGTGTGTTCTTCTATGTAGTTTATTCTGTCCTGAGCCACTGAGTGACAGTAAAATAGCTGGGGTTCTCTCTTGGGGATGCATGAAGAGTTGTGCTGGGAAAGAGTTGGGGACCATGCCCTCAAGCTCACAGAGGACAATTGGCAGGGTGTCAGCCTTTCCCTATTTCCAAGGTGGAGCACTTATCCCCATTAGATACCTACCTGCTTATAGCCATTTTCTCTCCTTTGACTAGTGCCTGGGCCACAGCAAATGCTACCATCTCATTTCATTTCTTTCTTTCCTTCCCTTTTTCTCCGTAACTAAGTTGTCTCATTCACTGTTCTTGCATTGCTACACATCTGTCCATGTCATTTATAAAGGCATCTATGTACCACAAGGTGCCTCCCTCTCCGTTATTCCCTCTCTGTCCTTCACTTCCATCTTTCTACATGCCTGTGTTAACTAGACAAGGAAATAAATAAACCCACCCACATTATTTATGCCACACAAGGAATTAAAATTTAACATCTTTCCCTTCTGCCCATGACAAAACACTTGAGTTATACTGAAGTCAAGTGAATGCTGAAGGAAAAACTGTACTGACAAATACACCCTTATCCCAAGCTAGACACAGTAGGAGACAGCTTTTTGTAGAGCAAGGATATGAAGTTGGGAGATAGGCAGACCTAGGTTCCAATGCCTGTGTTTCATTTTCTTCCTAACTGTGATCTTGTACAAATAACTATTTTTGTCTCCCAGAAAAAAAAAGGTTTGTTGATCCTAAGATACTGAAGTATTTTTCTGAAGTATAATTTGTCTCTTGGGTGTGAGACAAATTATAAAACTAACTGCATTTTCCTTTTTGCCTTGGCCACCAGGAGGCTCACAGTTTTGTCTGGAACTCATTTTAAATAACAAGATAGGACCGCATAATATCTACATCAATCCTAACCTGCCCTCTGGTTTTCATCTTCTCCCTTACTCATATTTGCCATGATTCTGACTTTTTATATGTAATATTCATAAATTTTACTTTGATTAAATGAGCATATAAATGTATTTTATTGGTGTCCATAATCATGATCTTTATAAATCAAGGCAGAGTAAATATATAAATAATCTTTCTGCACTTCCATTTTCAGACATATAAATGTGAATATAAACATGTATCACTTAGCTATGAGGATGAAGTGAGATAAAATACATCAAGTTTCTAGCATAACCTTGAACATGGAAGAGGCCTGTTAAATACGAGATTTACCCCTTTGCTGAGTTGGAAAACAGTTGGCTGCTATGTGTGGCCCATTGACACACTTTCAGTGTGACAGATCTGAGGTGCTGGGACAGGTAGCCAAGGTTAAAATACCCTGCAGAAACATGAGCATCTCCCAAACTGTCCCAAAGCTGGGTGCAAAGACTCCAGTCTTCTTATACTCTTCAGGATTCTCTCAGGCTTCACTGCAAAGTCGTGAGCCTTTATGTGCTGTTGGTGTCCAATAAGTCATGATCTTGGGCAAGTCCTTAATCTCTTTTAAGCCTCAGTTTACTCATCTGGAAAGTGAGGATAATATTACCTCTCTCTTTAGGCACTGGTGAAGATTATGTAACATGAAAACTGTCGATTGTTCAGAATACACTAAACGCTCAATTAAAGTTAGCTGTTAACATTAACCCAATAATTAGTACTTTTATTATTCTTATATTTTACGTGACCCTATCTCCTCAAATCTTCCCAATTAAGAAAAATAAACATTATCATCTCCACTTTGCAGATAAAAAAATTGAGGCTTAGAAATGTCTTATGACTTTCTCGATTTAAAAGATGATGGAGATAGGTAGGAGATCTTCTTCTTGCAAAGGTTTTAGAGTCACCTAAAGTTATAGGACAAACTTCAGAAATCACTTCAGGTCCAGTCAGCACCACATTTGTATTTAAAATGCATAGCACTACGATGGGACGTCCATCACCTAGTACAACACCAGGCTCATTGATGAAATTCTGGAACCACTCCTTTTCTAACAGCTTTATTGAAGAAGAATTGTTATACATAACAATGCACAATCTGATGAGTTGGAACATATGCAAACACCCATGATATCATCACCACAATCAAGGTAACAGACATATCCAACACCTCCCACTTTCCAAGGTCCCTTTGTTGTTGTTGCTGTTTTGTTTTTGCTGTGTGTGTAGGAACATTTAACATAGATCTACTTTCTTAAATTCTGAAGTGCACAGTACCACTAGTGTTAACAGTAGACAGTGCATTGTACAGTAGGTCTTTAGAATTCACTAATCTAGCAGAGCTAAAGCTCTATAGTGACTTAACAGCAACCACCCCTCCATGCTCCAACCACTTCTCCTCCACTCCCCAGTCCCTGGCAAACACTGCTGCATTCTCTACTTCTTTGAGTCTGACTCCTGCAGATACCTTATAAAAGTGGAATCATGAAGCATTTGCCCGTCTGTGACCGGCTTATTTCACTTAGCATAATGTCTTCCAGGTTCATCATGTTGTCACAAATGGATTTCGTTCTATTTTAAAGCTGAATAATATCCCATTGTATGTTTATACTATATTTTCTTTATCTGCCAGTCTGTCATGGGTACTCGGGTTGTTTCCATAGTTTAGTTATTATGAATAATGCTGCATTGAATATGGGAGTGCAGATATAAGTGAAGGCTGCAATGCAAAAGTGAAAACAGTGGGTGAATATGAAATCAAAATCTAACCCATTTTTAGCTAAGGAGAAATTTATGTTTACTTGTAGATCTGATTTCTCCCTCCTAGGGCTCTCTGTACAGAACTAAAGCTCTGGCTGCTGCTGAGATTCCTTCGTCTTGGAACGTTGGAGCCAAAACACATGTGGGGTCAAATTCCAGGCTTTGGCATTGTTAACATATTAAATCTTTGTTATTCTAATGATAGCTGCCACCTAAGCCTAAGTAAGCCAGCTACTTCAGTCTTGGTCTTAAGGCTGGATGAAACTCTGAGTCAAACAAAAAAGACTTACTCATCAAGGAATGTGAGACATTTTCTTGTTAACACAAGATAATTTTCAAGACCAGTGCTGTAGGATTCATTTTATTTACTGGGGAGACATGTAAGTGGGGATACAAATGTCTTTTTTGACCAAGAGGAGGCTAGTCCATTTTGCATCCTTCTGATTCAATCATGTCATTACGAAACTACCACATTTTTATCTCTTAAAAAATTCAACTTATTCCACGTACACACACACACAAAAGGTTCTAATATGAACTACTCTCTCACATCAGGGAGATATTGTAAGGATCATGTAAACTTCCATTTCTGTAAATTTTTCATAGGGGTTCTCACATTACCTACTCCTTGGAGATTTAGATTTGCATTGCCTTCATACACCCCCAAAACTCAGCATGATTTGTTCAAAATTTTACTAGTCAGCATTGAAATTTTTAAAAAATGGTACATCATGCACAATGATAAACTACCCCATGTGGTTTGGATAAATTAAATACTTTAAGCTTTCAGTCTCCCTAATGATTTGAAAATGAAACAGCTGTGATTTATGACTCTAGCTGATAGGCTGGATCTGAAGTTTACACTTTGAAAAATGCTGTATTTAAATTCCCCTATAAATAAAAAATCATATCACTCTAAAAATCCAGCCTAAGATACGTATGCAATAAATTAGAAATCCTCATATTGGGTGGGAACTCTCCAGGACTGATGGCTTTCTACCTTGAAAAAATGCACTGGGTGAACCAGACAGACCTAGGATGTGTCCATCTATCCACTTAAGCAACGGTTACTGCTCTTCTCTGTCACTGATCTGTTTGCTCATCTTCATGATCACAGTCAGAACCACCTTCCTCACCTTTGTTGTAAAGAGACCTGATGTGATTTTTAAGCACAGATCCGCCATTTTTAGTCCGGTGGTTTGGGGAGTCTTGATACAAATATTATTCTGGATTTCTTTTGCATGTTTGTTTGTTTGTTTGCTTAAATGGCAAAACTGCTCTCAGCTCTAGTCTATTTCCCAAAAAAGAAACACAACAGAAGCAGGTAAGTGAAATGATGCATGGTTGTGAGGGGAGAGGCAGTTGAAGAGAAATCAGTTGACATAGGATCCAGTTTGACTCCTGCTTTTACCTATGACCTTGTGCTAATTCCTAGCTCTTGTTTGATCTTTGTATTGAAGGTCTTGGCCTCTTTGACTCCTAAATCTCCTTGTTTCTGTCCCAAGTATTTAGAGTAGAGAAAACCTAAATTCTAACTGTTTGGCAAGTTATGTATTCGCTCTGAGTCTGAATTTTCTTGGGTATAATATGAAAATAATTATCCATACTATACAGAATCATCAGGAAGATTAGACAAGAAAATATATGCAAACTACTTACCATAGTTCCTGGCAAATCAACAGCACTCAATAAAAAGTAATTGTCATTGTTATTTTTATAATTATTATTACCGATATTTTTGTTATACTGCTAGACTATAACCTGCCACTAAGGGAAAACAAATAAACATTACAAGCTTCAGGAAGGGTATGACATTAATACAAGTCTTCTGTCATGTCTGTGTCACAGGCATAGCACCCCAGCCAGCAAGTAGGAAAGGGATTAAGCAGTATCTTGAGTCTTTATGACCTCAAGACTTACTGGAAACAATCTCAGGCCTTACAGGCCTGGACCCAAGTTTCATCTCTGTCACTCACTAGGTCTTAGGGTTGGCCAAGTCGTCTAATCTTCTTGAGCTCAGTGTTTGCATCTAAGAAACAAAGCAGTAATCCCTACTTTCCATGGCGGTAGTGAGCTGTAAGCAAGTGTTCAAAGAATACAAGTTCTTACTATTATGATTATTATTTCCATTACTGATTTCCTGGGACTGCTTCCCTGCCCCTGCTAAGCCCCAAACCACTCAGATCCCAGTGTTTTCAGAATTCCTCTGGACTCACATTTTGCTTTTGGCTTTGGCTCAGCTGGCCTACTTGACAGGCGCTGCTCACTTAGCCCCCTTGTATCTCCTCTGCTTAGTTTTTACCGAAATCCTCAGCTTGCTGAGAAGGGCTCTTGTCTCATTTATGATTCATGAAGCATGGAGTATACAGATGGCATTATATACATGTTTAATAATCACCATATGGTTTCCCCGGAAATTCTGTCACTCAACAAAAAAGATGAACTAGAGACTTCTCTCATGTGCAAGAGATAAAACAGCTGACCTCTATTTCCCTGTCCCCTCCTTCACTGTGGGTGCTTCGCAAAACCCTGGTTTGGAGCCAGGGCACACCCACCTGGCAGGTGCTTACAGACCACCACATTTAGGAGGGAAGTAAAAAATAAATGCCTTCTATACTGGAGATTACTCTTCTGAGTCAAAGACAGCTCAATGGTTCCTGTCCCCATGCCTTTTTAAATTGTTCTATTACAGGGTACTGTTTTACGTGACTAACCATGAGATTCTCAGCTGGGTCCACTTCCATCGTGATCTCATTCCTCCTGGCTGTTTCCTTAAAGGGCCTGCAGCAGCCATCTATTTATAAGATGCTACACTTGTGGATGGAGTTGAATTTGTAATGGGGAGAGACAGCACATTTGACAAATGGGAATCATGATTGTCTGGCCTCCTGACAGTGGCTGATGTGTTCTCCTGACCTGTAAATGTTGCAGCTGACTGATTACAGTAATTGATTGAGAAAACATTTGTCCATAGCTTTCTAATGAAAGAGAGAGGTGAGAAGGAGAGATTGCCGGAGCTCCTAGGAGCTGGATTTCGATTAACAGAAGGAACACTGAGCCGTGTGAGAAACAATCACTGAATTCCATATTTCCAACTACAGAATGGGAAATGCAATTTCTCTGGTCAACATTTGCAGAGTTCCTACTATGTGCAAGGTCAGAGATCAAAAGCTGATGAGTACAAGTGGAATATAACCCTTACGCTTGGTCTGTGTGCCCTGTTGAGTTGATCAGCACTGTCCTTTTGTTACAATTGGAAGCAAGTTGCCAATATTCAAAAATCAGGATATTCGCATTAAATTAGATTTTTAGTAAGTCTTGGAAAAACCAGTATTGGTAGCACTGGGCCAGCATTTCTGCAGGGCAACATTTATCTCAGTTTGGATAGCTGTACCCCTTAGAAACGGGCTGTGTGCTCCCAGTGTATCCCTGTGCCTACCACTTTGTGATTTCATTCATTAGTGTTAATTCTCTGTGCCCTGTAAGCATCCCAGTTTTAGATCTCTGTTTTAGGTTTTGATGACACAAATAGGAAAAATATGACTCTGGGCCCTGCTTTAATTAGTATAATTGTTGACAAGAGTAAATATCAAATGTCCAGCAAAGAAAGACAATTAGCTGTCCTGGTTTATCAAAGATCTTGCACAGTAAAGCCATCCCACATCTGTCCTGATGGCTACAACATGCAAAAACCATTGTAAAAATCCTTGTAACACCCTGTCCCCAGTAGTAGTTGGGATTGTAGTGGAAGGAAGATTGGATTTGGACACAGCACACCTAGGCATGGTTTGCAGTGAGTCACCAGATTGCTGGGGACCTCAAATGAGTAGTTCACTGTTCTAGAAATCCTGTCCCTCTAGATCCCACAAGGTAAGAGATTGGAAAGTGTGCTGTAAACTGTAATGCTCTATCCAGGGGGCAGTAAACTAAGGCAGCCTAACTTTGCAAATAGAGTTTTTCTGGGAGAAGGACCCCATCCATTCCTCTGTATGTCATTTGAGTGTTTTCACATTTTGATGGCAGAACTGAGTGGCTGGAACAGAGCCTTATGGTCCACAGAGCCTAAAATATGTATAGTCAAGCCCATTCAGGAAAACTTTGCAGACCCTTGCTGTATAGAGAAATTTGCTATAATAATAATAATGCACGCTACTATTAAGTGTGATTTCCTGTGCCTTGAGAAGGCATTCCAATATATGTGGAACCTACAAATCTCTACAAGGCTCACTTTGCATCAGGTATCGAATAGACTGAAATGTGCTGCTAAAGTTTCTGCTTGATGGAACCACTTTTTCTTTCATTGGGAGGATAAACTTTCCAGTTCTCTCACAGCTGGACTGTAAAGTGTGCACGGCCTCGGGTGAAGCTTGTCCCAGCCTCCCAGCCCCCAACCTTGCTTGTCTTCCTGGAATGACTTTTAGAGCCATAGAAGCCCTGGTGTGCCCTCTGAAACACCAAAGAGTAGGAGAAGAAAGAGTCCTTCTAAGAGAGATAAGAATGTGACTTGTGTGGAATTCTGCTACAGTATAGCACCAAAAGACATGTTACGAAAAGTGAAAGCTAATGCTACCGAGTGATTAAGGGTTCAAACACCAGCAGAGCACTATGGGAGCTTGAATCATTTTTTTCTGTTACTAACTAGTTACATGACATTGAGCAAATGCTTAACCTTGTTGTGCCTCATTTTCCAAGTAGGGCAATTGTCACAAAATGGGTAGCAAAGTACACAGTGCAGATGCCTTTGTATGTATGAGTTCCATTAGGTCTGTTGTGATGTGGCCAGTGTCATTATTTCTGAATATAAACTCCAGTGCTTTTCAAAGTATGATCACCAGGGCACCTGGTTCATAAATGCTTGGGCTTTGTTATTAATACAGATTCCAAGGTCTCACCCCAGTCTTCCTGAAACAGAATTGGATATTGGGGAAAGAGTGGGAGACTCTCGATCGAGATCCCCAGATCATTTTGATGCACCCTAAAATTTGAGACTTTATGCTAGGGATAGCAGCCCCATGTCTCTGCACATTATGCCACACACAAAATCTGAAAGAGACAGAATTTCTGTCCAGCACAATGTGTGACAGGCCTGGTGAGAGCAAGCAGCATGAATTATGAATCTTCTCTTGTCAGAAAGAACCCTTCAGACAAGAAAGACCTGCTCTGGCTTTTAATGGAGTTGTGATACACTGGGTAACCCAAAGGATTCCTCCTCTGGCCAGCTGCCCCATGAGGCAGCCCTAAGAATCACTCCCTGCTCCAATGCCCAGACCCACACTTCAGCTAATTCAGTCCAGATGGATTCCCGCCCACTGCCATTGCACATGGACGTTCTAGTGGGTGCTTCCAGTGCAACTTCAGTTCTTCTTTTATGGGTCATCTTCTAATGGATGAAGACACATGTATAATGAGACCATGTAAACACACAGAACTCATAGGCTTTATTTATTTACAAAGTTAGAATGGGTTTTTATTTTGTTTTTTTTGGGGGGGTCTCAGCAACTGCCCTCTTAAACCTTCACAACAGGAATAATAAACCTTCCTCTGCCATTGAGTGAAAATTCAGGTCATCCCATTGTCAGATAAATATTATAAGCCTCCATTCAGAAATTAAAATATCCAGTCCAATACATTAATCAAAATGTCTGTCTGTATTCAAGGATATGACTGGTCTACTGCAGTAACTAGAGCCTGTGGTAGGCAGGTAACCTGCCTTGGAAAAGGGTCTCTTCTTACCTTTTCATTTGTCACCTTCTCTACAGACAAGTTGTTATTTTTGATCCCTCTTCTCTTTCAGATGAGGGTGGAAGAGGGGAGAAAGAGAGGTAAGGGGAGTGAGGAATTCCCTGCTCAGATGGTACCATTATAAGTACCATCTGAGTATCAGCTCTGCTCTCCCTGAGCCCAATGGATGAACCCTGTGAATTCTATACTTTTCAGAGGGCCAACTCCAAAATGGGCTAAATGTTCTAGATGAGTCTGTCTACTGCACCCTCACTTATAGGGGACATGGATTCACCCTAAGCCCACGGATAGAGTTCTATATCTGCCCCTATTCCACACACTCACGCTCATGCTCACACTCATGGGTAGGTGGCAAAAGAGCTTGAGGCCAGCTCTCTCTCCCATGTGCCCATGTCTGATCCAGAAAACACTCCTGCCCAACACACCTTTTCCCTTAACAAACTGGTTATATGCAGGGAAGTGGGGTCACTTCTCTTTTATGCTGGGGTCCTGGAGGGATTCAGTCATCAAGCCACAACTCATCCCCAACTCCTGGGAATACACATCACGCTCTCTGAGAGGTCTCATGGAGTCCTCTCTCACTTGGCTTAAAGTGAATCGAATCCCTTCATTTCACTGCTCACCAACTCCTCCATCCACACTGTCTCACAGCATTTTGTTCACCCCTTGAGCAAAGCATTTTTCATGTTCTGTAGTGGGTAGTTCACAGATTTCTGTCCCTTTGAGACAAAACTCCTTAGTAGAAGGAATTTTGTCTTATTTGTCAGAAAGCTGAGTACTTAAAACATGTAGGTTTTGTTGAGTGGGTAGAAATTAATATTTGTTGGATGGATGGAAGGATGAATGAGTGGATGATGGATGGGTGGTGGATGAGTGGGTAGATGGATGGGTGGTGGATGGATGGGTGGGTGGGTGGAAGGACAGATGGTGGATGGACAAGTGACTGAATGGGTGAATTTATCTCTTGCATATTTAATATGTGGAAATTAGAATTACACTGTATGCCTGGCCCCTCTCAAAGACAGGCAGTGATCAGAAAGGATCTGGAAATAAAACTATTTCTTCTCATCATCAGTAGCAATATCTCACTCACATTGGCATAACATTTTGAAATGTCCATGTGTTTAGGCGAGTAATTTTTATTTGGACTTCCTTTAAGATTAGGATGCAAAGTATATGTGAGAATGTTTATGCATATGATAAAGTCTCTTTTACTTTTTAATTTAAAAAAACTATTCCATTTTCTATTTAAAGCCTGTATTTAGGTGAATCAACTGAATACATTTGTCAATAGGGCATTGATTCTACTGCCAAGCACACACTTGTCTTTCAGATATCCACACTCTGATAGCTGTCTGTTCCCTAGGAACCCATGCCCCCATCAGTCTCAGCCTATGTGCCTTGGGTGAGGTACAGCCATCAGCCAAACTGATCATAATATTTCTTTATCCTAGCCCTAGATATTGATTCAGGGATGGATATCTGATCCAGTCAGAGCTAATGTGATATGACAAGACTTTTCTTAAACTTCTGGGAGACTCTAGCTCATTCTGGGTATAAAATATAAACCCTCAACAGCTATCTTGATATGATGAGGCAGGAAATATTTTTCTGAGAATGATTCCAACTTACAAAGGGAAACAGAATGGCTGGGTCATGGTAAACATTATATGAGTCTCTGAATAATGCTGTATCTTAAGTCAACCCTATTTCCAGACTCTGTATGTGTGTCTATATATGTGTAAAAGTCATATGACCCACTTAGCCTGAGGAAAAAAATTGTGTACCTGTACATAAATGATCCATTGGTCCTAATGAGTTTGTTAATCTTTTTTAGGAAATAGATCTTAGTACAGGTTCAGATTTTTGAAACTCCAGTTACATGTATGAATAGACAACCTGTAACAGTTTGAGAAGCCTGTGTATAGAACCAGATCTTCCACAAACAATAGTGTGAACTCACTCATCCAGATATTGTACCAGACCCTTAAAAAACAAAAATATATCCTTTTTGTCAAGGAATTCACAGTTTTAATAGGGGTTAGATTTGTAATCAATGAAGTATAATATATTTGAGTGAACTATACTATATGAAAAAAATAGTATGGTGAGAGCTTAAATGAAGAAGCAGTTCCTTCTGATTGGAAAATAATATTTCTAATTTATAATCACAAAGTGACTCAGCAGAGTAAGTGGGTGGATGGGTAATAAGTGGGCCTTTTCTGATCCTGGATATATATTATAATCATTTGGAGACTTTTAAATAAATTTGATGCTGGGAACCCTCACTCCAGAGCAATGAAAACAACCTCCCTGGGAGGCAGATCCTAGTCACTGGCATTTTTTAGAGCCTCCAGGGGTGATTCTAATGTAAAGCCAAGATTGCCAATGAATTTTCCATAGGAATGTGCTCAACCCTCTTGTGCATTCAGGTTACCATAGGGAGCTTATAAAGAGTACCTATGCCAGAGCTCCACCCTCACACATTCTAATTCTAACTCACTGGGTCTAGGATGGGATCCAGGTGTCAATAAGTTTAAAAGTTTCCCAGAAGAGTCTAATGTGCAGCCACGGTTGAAAAGCGTTGCCCTACAGGGAACCTGCCATTTGGAGGTGCCAACCAAGCACTAAACATCATGTATGTGTTTGCCTTCCTTTGCTCTTCATAAAAACCTCTCAAATCAAATAAGAGCCTCATTTTATGGGTAAAAATAGTAGGTATTCTAAAGGCAAAATAAGTTTTTCAATATGATCTGTATAAGTAAATGACAGAACTGAAATTTGGACTCAGTTTCGTCTGGTTCCAAAGTTCAGATTATTTTTACCACCGCATGCATGCATGCATGCATTCATTCATTCTAACTCAGTCTGTTGTTCTTTCAATAAATGTTTAAAGAAAGTGTATATTTTGACTTCCTTCCAAGATGGAGGCATAGGTAGACACACTGTGCCTCCTCACACAACCAAAAGAAGGACAACAACAATTTAAAATAAAAAACAACTAGAACCGACAGAAAATCAAACTGTATAGAAGCCCAACAACCAAGGAGTTAAAGAAGAAACACCCATCCAGACCAGTAGGAGGGGCGGAGACAAGCAGCCAGCTGGACAGGACTCGTGGCAAAGGGGCAGTAGAGGACTGGGGTGGGCAAGGCAGTGGCTGATGGACCCAGCGAAGCAGTGGATTGTGGACTGGGGCAGGCAAGGCTGTACCTGGCCGGCAAAGGCAGCAGCTGGCTGACAGCAAGGCAGCGGCTGGTGGAGCCAGTGGTCCCACATTCAGGTGTGGATAAACTGGGAGGAACACCTGGGGAGCAAGACAGACCTCATAACCTGGGATCCCAGTGCAGAGGAATAAAGCCTCAAATCACCAATTGAAAACACCTGTGGGGGTTGAGGAGGCAGTGGGAGAAACTCCCAGCCTCACAGGAGAGTTCACTGGAGAGACCCACAGGGTCCTAGAATGTACACAAGCCAATCCACCTGGAATCAGTACCAGAAGGGCCCACTTTGCTTGTGAGTAGCGGACGAAGTGACTGAAATATGGCAGAGAGTGGGGCAAGCACAAGTGTTCCCTCTTGGACCCCTTCCCCACATACAGCATCACAAAGCAGTGATGTGGGTTGACCTACCCTGGTGAACACCTAAGCCTCCACCCCTTATACATAGCAGGTGTTCCTAGACAAAAAAAAAAAAAAAGGCCCAAGTGAAAGAACAGATCAAAGCTCCAGAAAAAATACAACTAAGCTCAAAGAGATAGCCAACCTATTAGATGCACAGTTCAAAACACTGGTAACCAGGATGCTCAAAGGATTGGTTGAATTTGGTCACAAATTAGATGAAAAAATGAAGGCAATGCTATGTGTAATAAAGGAAATGTATAGGGAACCAATAGTGATGGGAAGAAACTGGGACTCTGATCAATGGTGTGGACCAGAAGGAAGAAAGAAACATTCAACCAGAAAAGAATGAAGAAACAAGAATTCAAAAAAATGAGGAGAGGCTTAGGAACCTCCAGGACATCTTTAATGTTCCAACATCTGAATTTTAGGGGTGCCAGGGGAAGAGGAAGAGCAACAAATTGAAAACTTATTTGAATAAATAATGGAGAACTTTCCTTTGCCAATTCAGCAAAGGAAATGGACTTCCAGGAAGTCCAGGAAGCTCAGAGAGTCCCAAAGAAGTTGGACCCAAGGAGGAACACACCAAAGCACAACATAATTACATTACCCAAGATTAAAAATAAGGAGAGAATCTTAGAAGCAGCAAGAGAAAAGAAGACAGTTACCTACAAAGGAGTTCCCATCAGACTGTCAGCTGATTTCTCAGAAGAGACCTTACAGGCAAGAAGGGGCTGGAAAGATATATTCCAAGCCATGAAAGGCAAGGACCTACATACATCCAAGATTACTCAATCCAGCAAAGCTTTCATTTAGAATGGAAGGACATATAAAGTGCTTCTCAAATAAGGTCAAGTTAAAGGAGTTCATCACCAAGCCCTTATTATATGAAATGTTAAAGGGACTTGTCTAAGAAAAATAAGGTAAAAAATATGTATAGTAAAATGACAGCAAATTCACAGTTATTAACTACCATACCTAAAACAAAAACAAAAGTAAACTAAGCAAACAACTAGAACAGGAACAGAACCACAGAAATGGAGATCACATGGAGGGTTAGCAACAGGGGACTGGGAGGGAAAGAGAGGGGGGAAAGGTAGAGAGAATAAGTAGCATAAATGGTAGGTAGAAAATAGACAGGGGGAGGTTAAGAATAGTATGGGAAATGTAGAAGCCAAAGAACTTATTTGTATGACCCATGGACATGAACTAAAGGGGAAGAATGTGGGTGGGAGGGGGTGTGCAGGGTGGAGAGGAATAAATGGGAGGGGGGAATGGGACAACTGTAATAGCATAATCAATTATATATATATAGAAAGTGTGTGTATCTTGGTTCCTGAAATGCAAAGTGTCTCCAGAAATTAATAGTGACCACAGAGAGTTCCATGGACCTCCCTAGGAACATGTCCATGTGCACCTATGTGTGAAAGACAAATCACTGTGGAATAAACCAGCTCTAAGCCATCCCTAGTACCTCAGGCTGCAAATAGAGTGGCCGGTTATTCAGACCTCCTTGTTCTGGATACAACATGGTCCCTGTGACTTCACAGGACAGGCCACATGAAAGATGCTTTGAGAAATCAATTTTAGCCCTCTCACCCAAAAGGCAAGTTACATGCAAAGCAGGGGGGTAAGGGGCAGGTAGAATTTCCTGTTGGGGAAGGAGGGCCTTGGAGAGACAGAAAGGCAAATGCAGTCTTGATGTGAGAAGCAAGATTGCCTCCCGGGCATAATGAAAGGAGTGTCTTTGTGTTGCACAGTCCCAAGAACAACTCGCCCTTTGTGATCAAACCTGCCAGCAGTTCCTGCCTGAAGGACTGGAGGAGCCTGTCATCTCAGCGGAGGCATCCAGGGCCGGAGGCAGTGCAGTCGATGAAGGGGAAGAGAGAGGCCACCTTTCCCTCCCCTTACCTTGGTGGCCTCCTGTTACAGGTGCATCCCTGCCATCCCAGAGATGCATGTCCTCCTACCATCTGGCCTCCCAATGTTAGATTTACGGGTTTCTATATTCACCTTGCTGTCCACACCCCAGATACTTTGCCTAGCTTGAAGTAATGTGGTTCCAACCTACATTTTCAGCTTCATCCACTTGCCACTACCTGCAGCTAAAGACTCTTTGATGTAATCACAGCAGGCTGTTTACCTGGAATTCTCTTTTCACTTCCTTCTCTTGGAAAACTCCTACGCAGAAGTCAACTCTGCTAAAAAGACTTCCTCCTGTATAGGGAAACAGAGTCACTTTAATAATATTTTTTTAAGAAAAATAATTCTGCATTCTTTACTTTTATGATTCTACTCCTATTACACTCATCTTCAGGAGTTATGATTAAATCATCTTTATATACTTGCTTCAAGCATCACCTCCTCCAGTATGTCTTCCAGTGTCCTTACTTTTTATCCTGAACCTGAAGCCAGGATAGCTGCCCTTCTTCATGCTCCCACAATGTTATACCAGTAGCTCTTAAATGTTACTCTGTATCAGAATAACTTGTAGGACTTGCTAAAGTGCAGTTTGCTGAAACTCATCCCCAGAGTTATGGTTTAGTAGGTTTGGAGTGGGAACCAAGAATTTGCATGTTATTACATTCCAGTGATGCTGATGCTGTTGGCTCAGGGTTCACACTTTGGAAACTTCCAGCCTTTACTTACCTCAAATATAATTCTCTCATTGTACTTCTAGCATGTGTTATAAATTACTTGTTTATGATTGCATTTCCCCTACTCACTTAATCAGTCAATAAGGCAATATCAGATAATAAAAAGCATTACAAAAAATAAATTACATTATATTATCTATTATTGTGTAACAAATCACCCCCAAAACTTAGCTTCAGGCAATACACATTATCTCATAGTTTCTGCAGGTTAGGAATCTTGGAACAGGTCAGTCAGGTGATTCTGGGGCAAGGTCTTGCCCATGAAGTTGCAGTCAGGCTGTTGGCTGGGCTGCAGCCTTACCTGATGGCCCAGCTGGGGGAAGATCCTGTTCTGAACTCACACATGGCTGGTGGCAGATCTTAATTTCTCACTGGTTGTTACCAGAAACTTCAGTTCCTCTCTGTAGGATAAACTATTGTTCTCAAAACATGACAGCTGATTTCCCCAGAGAAAATGATCCAGAAGGGATGGCACATTCTCAAGATGGAGGCCATGGTCATTTATAATTTAATCTTAGAAGTGACATGCTATCACTTTTGCCATATCCAGTCAGCCACACAGACCAAACCTAATTCAATATGTGTATCACTATCATAGATGTCCCTATCACCACACAGGGTAGTGATTCTACTTATGTAGAGGGTCCAGAGAAGACTTTTCTGAAAGTATGCAATGAAAACTGAAACCTAAATGAAAAAGAACTAGTCAGCTGTGCAAAGATCTGCTTTTTTAGAGGAAAATCAAAGGTCCTGAGGCTAAAATTACCATGGACCGTTTGAGGAAGAGAATGTAAGCTAGTGCGCTTGTGGCAGAACCAGCAAGGGGTCAGAGGAATAGGCATCACTAACATCAACATCAACAGCATTTAAACAACACCTACTGTTCTCAGGGTCTTATTGGAAATGAAAAAGGAAAAATATATATCATTCCTAACTTCAAGAAACTGACCTTCCAGTTGAAGAACACTCCATGTTTTTTAATTAGTGCAACAAGAAAGAACGTTTATCTAATTCAGTTTCAACTCATTCCCATTACCACACCCACCATTTATTTCTTCTTGTATGACTTCCAATTATGTTTAATCAACCTAGGAGCAAGTAATTGAGTGAAGCCAAGGCCATGCCTTAGACTCATCAAATTTAATGAGCCAGGACTTTTCTAGTCTTTGTGGAGTATACAACCTAAAACCAAGACAACAACTGCAAGAGACCTGGGGAATCTTTCCCCCCTCCCTCTTCACCTCCAACTTGATTTTTACGGGAGAACAAATTGAAACCAGGAAGCTACAGAAACTAGTCCTACGGCCCAGAACTTGTGCAGGAGCCCTCCACCCACTCATTAGATTAATACACTTAATAAGCACCCGTCACGTGCAAGTTGCTCAGAGTAGCAGAGCAATGGCTAAAATCCAGTCTCGGGATCTCTAGGTCAGCCGGATTTCCACAGCCAGAGGGGGCCCAGAGGTTGCCTCAGGTGTGGGAGGAAGCACGGAAAGAGGAAGTAAGGGCTGCAAAGTGTCCTCCAGGCTCTCTTCTTCTCCACCAGAGCAGGGACGCTTCATCTACTGTTTTTGCAGGAGTTGATAAGTGAGTCTCCTGCTAATCCGAGTTTGAAAGCCACTCCACAACACCATCCTCCCTTCTTTGATTCTATGGCCCAGAGATCAGCGAACTCCATCCCATGGGGCAAATCTAGCCCACTGCCTGTTTTTGTATGATCTGGGAGCCAAGGGTGGTTTTTGCATTTTCAGATGTTGAAAGTCAAGATCAAAAGGAAAACAACATTTTGTCACACATGAAAATCAGGTGAAATTCAAATCTCTGAGTTCAGAAGTAAAGTTAGAACACAGCCACACCCATTCATTTCAGAATTGTGCACATGTGCTTTTGTGCTATAGTGGCAGAGCTGAGTAGCTGTCACAGACGCCATGGCCCTCAAGCCTGAAGTATTTACAATCTGGCTCTTTACAGAAATGTCCACTCACCTCCGGTGTAGCAAAGTTTCCAAAAAGACCTTCATCCTTCCTTCACGGCTTCTTTCTTTCTCTCTGCCTTCTTCCTTCCCTGAAAAACTGTATTATGGGTGTATATCCTGAATCTCATTAACTGGGACCAGTAGGCATACTTTTGGATGCTAGAATATTTGGGTTTGTGGCCTAGGGACACTTAATACTATGGTGTCAGGTTCTCAATTCAAATGACCCAAACTCCTATCTGCTTTTCTAATAATATCCTACAGTCATGTAATGGAAAGAACAAGTGAATAACTCACCACTCCTGATGGAAACAGATGCTATTGATGAGTTGCTTTTTTCCTGCCCCTCTGGGCCGTGAAAGTCTGAGCTACAGAAAAGCAGAGCTGAAGTGCATCCAACTCCACTGCCTGCAGCTACTGGAGCTCCCCTACGGCTCTCTAGAAGGGCAGAAATAGGAAGGGGCTCGGAGGCAGGTTGTCAGCTCTCCTTGCTGCAGGTGTGCATTGCTAGGCAGTGTTCATTTCTAGAGGTAATCTGGACTGAAGTATAGGCCAATAGCTCTTAGAAGCGTCTGGAGTATTAGGCAATACAGTGTATTTTAAAGGTGTTCCTTCTCACTATTAACCAAAGATATGCAAATTAAGACTATTGAGGTACCAATTTTATACCCACTAAAATAATTTTAGAGAAAATTTAAAATTATAAAGCCCAGTGCTTGTAAGACTATAGGGAAAAAGGAACACGAATATATTAGAAAAATCATTTTAGAGATCAAATCAATAAAACAAATTGAGTCAGTATACTTATGCCTTTTGACAAAGAAATTCTCCTGACAATTCATTCTAAGGCACAAACTCAAGAAAAAAGAAAAAAAGGAAATTCATTGCAGCATATTTACAGTTTGTTATTTAAAGTAATCAAAAAAAACCACAAACAAACAAAAACTCAAACCTAAAATGCCTGGTAAAACATTTTGATTAATTAAATTGTGGTAAACTAACCCAATGAAAATATTTTGCACTCATTAAAATGACTACATTGGAACATAAAAAATTTCCTTTCAAAATAATATTGAAGTAGAAAAAATAGAACAAAAATTTTATATAAGTTGCAGTTAATGTAAAAATATGCATGCATCTGATTAAAAATTGGGAAATGAAGTTCTAACAGTTCTTTTATGTTATGCACAAATATTCGCTTTAATTTCCATGAAAGTTGCTGTAATAAAACCGTTTATTTTCCTTTTAACTTCACATTTTGTAATAAAAGAAGACAAGGAAAAAGAAGAGTGGGGACTGATTTTTACCACATGACTTTTAGGGACATTGAGCAATGGCATTTCCTTCGAGGAAGGCTAGATGGTAACCTCAGGGTACCTCGCAAGCTTACAACGCAGAACCAGAGCCAAGCTGGGCTCTCCCCAGGAGCTCTGGTAGTCATGGCACCAACAGAGATGGATGTCCCTGATGAGAGGTGGTGATGGGGCCACTTGAGAGAGCGATTCAGCAGGACCAGATGGTATTTGTTCAAGAGCTCATTTATTTGGATCAACTCACGTATGAAATAGCAGAAATTCTGACAAGGACATGTGATGATACCTCATTTTCTTGAAGATTAAGAAGCTGCAAGCATACTATCTGCCCCCCAAAGAGAGCCTGGGAAGGCAGAGGGAGGCTCCGAGGTGGCCAACCCCTGAGCAGAGTCCAACTTCCATGAGACAGAAAGAGAGAGAAAGGGGTTTGTCCTATGTTATGGGCTGAACTGTGTCCCCCTGTTACAGAACAAACAAGGGGAGCCTGGGATGATAATACCATTACTGAAAGAGACCCAGGTCTGTCCTGTCCGCCACCTTATAGGAAAGATGTCTCTCAATGCCAGAGATTTGTGAAAAGGAAATGTTTATTTAATGCTATACAAACTTAAAGTAGTGACCTAATGTCTTCATCAAAACCCTAAAGTCCCTTAAAACACCCACAAACACACACAGTCCTTTATTCCCCGCTTTGCCCAGTCTGGGGTACCGTATCTCAGGGAAAGAAATAGAAGTCCGTGGCTCAGGCAGCCCCTGGTTCTTCCCAGTAATCCGTCTCGGCTGGTAGGCCTCCCTTGGTTCTCGGCACCCTCAGCTGTGTCACCGGAATCTCTGCTAAAGCCGGGTGGTGGTTCCCCCTACTACTGCTG
>PVIA01009131.1:11119-64261 GCA_004024845.1 Tonatia bakeri | reverse complement strand
TTTCTGTGGTGTCAGTTGTACTCTCTCCTCTTTCATTTCTGATTGTGTTCACTTGGGTCTTCTCTCTTTTTTTCTTGATGAATCTGCCTAAAGACTTGTTGATTTTGTTTATCTTTTCAAAGAACCAGCTCCTGAATTCACTGATCCTTAGAATTGTGCTTTTAGTGTCTATGTCATTTAATTCTTCTCTGATATTGGTCATTTCCTTCCTTCTACTTGCTCTGGGCTGTCTTTGTTGTTCCTCTAGTTCTTGTAGATGTTAGGTTGTTTGTTTGACACATTTCTAACTTTTTTAGGTATGCCTGTATTGCTATGAACTTCCCTCTCAGGACTGCCTTCACTGTGTCCCATAAGTTTTGGGTTGTTGTGAGTTCATTTTCATGTGTTTCCAGAAACCTTTTGATTTCTTCCCTAATTTCATTCTTGACCCATTCTTTGTTTAATAGCAAGCTATTTAATCTCCATGATTTTGAGTGTTTTGGGTTTTTTTCCTTGGGGTTGGTTTCTAGTTTCAGTCCCTTGTGATCTGAGAAAATGCTTGGTATGATTTCAATTTTCTTCAAATTGTTAAGGCTTGTTTTGTGTCCTATCATGTGATCTATCTTTGAAAATGTTCCGTGTACATTTGAAAAGAATGTGTATTTAGCCTCTTTGGGATGGAGGGCTCTGTAAAATCAGTTAAATCCATTTCATCTAGGTTATTGTTCAATGACACGATATCTTTGTTGATATTTTGTTTGGATGATTTGTGCATTTTGACAATTGGTTGTTAAAATCCTCTACTGTAATTGTGTTGCTGTCAATATTTTTCTTGTTCTGTAAGATTTTCATTATGTATTTGGGTGCTACTATGTTGGGTGCATATATATTTACAATATTTATGTCTTCTTGGTAGATTCTTCTTTCGAGTAGTATGAAGTGACCTTCTGGGTCTCTCTTTATGGCCCTTTCTTGGAAGTCTATTTTGTCTGATATGAGTATTGCTACCTCGTCTTTTTTTTCCTGTCCATTTGCTTGGAACATTTGTTCCCAGCCATTTGCTTTCAGGCTGTGCAGGTCTTTTATCCTGAGGTGGGTCTCCTGTAGGCATTAAATATGTGGTTCATGTTTTCTTATTCATTCAGCTGTTTTATGTCTTTTGATTGGAGCATTTAATCCATTTACAATTTTGATTGGAGCATTTGATACATTTACATTTACCTATTACTGATAGGTACTTATTCATTGCCATTTATGTATGTGTGTTCCTCTCTCTCTCTCTCTTCCTTCCATTCATCAAAGCAGTCCTTTTAGAATCTCTTGCAGAGCTGGTTTTGTGGAGCTGTATTCTTTTAGACTTGTTTTGTCTGGGAAGCTCCTTATTTGGCCTTCTATCTTTATTGAGAGCCTTTATCGGTAAAGTAGCCTTGTTTGCAGGCCTCTAGTTTTCATTACTTGGAATATTTCTTGCCATTCTTTTCTGGCTTGGAGTGTTTCCATTGAGAAGTCAGCTGTTAGCCTTATTGGAGCTCCCTTGTATGTTACTTCCTGTTTCTCCCTTGCTGCCTTTAAGATTCCCTCTTTGTCTTGAAATTTTGCCATTGTAATTATGATGTGTCTTGAGGTGGGCCTCTTTGGGTTCCTCTTGATTGGAACTCTCTGTGTTTTCTGGATTTGTGTGACTTTTTCTGTCATCAAATTAGGGAAGTTTTCCATCATTACTTTTTCAAATAGGTTTTCTATCCCTTGCTCTTCTTCTCCTTCTGGTATCCCTATTATACACATATTATTACATTTCATATTGTCTTGCATTTCTCTTATTCCCTCTTCATTCTTTTTGAGCCTCTTTTCCTTTTCTTGCTCTTTCTGTTTTTTTTCTTCTACTTTTTCTTCTAGCTCACTGATTTGATCTTCTGCTTCATAAGTCCTACTTTTGATTCCTTCCACTGTGTTGTTCAGTTTACAAATTGTATTTTTTATTTCCTGTTGGCCCTTGTTCATAGTTTCTATTTTTTTCATGTTGACATAGTTTTTAGTGAGTTCATTATAGCTTCCCTGTTGTTTCTGGTAGCTCATTGTGAACTCATTGAGCTTCCTGACAATCATTGCTTTGAACTCAATATCCAATAGTTGACTTGACTCTTAGCATTCTTTCTGAGGCTTCCTCCTTGCCTTTCATTTGGGGCTTGCTCCTTTGTCTTCCCATTGCTTGTGAGACTCTTCTTGTTAGCTTGAGCTTCTTAAATTGATCTGTTCTGTCTTCCTGGGTTTATGGTGTGAACTTTTGTGGTAGAATACCTGTGAGATTCAGTTGTACAGTGTCCTTTATCCCTGAGCTCACCTGTCTTGGGCTGTCATTAAGTTGGCTCCGTGTTTGTGTTTGGGTTTTGATTGTTGTTGGGTCTTTCTTTGGTGGTTCCTTCCCACCAACTGGATAAATGAGGGTCATTCTGTCCACCACCTCTTGTATTTTGTTGTGCTGGTGAGAGCAGGTTTTGTTGAAGCTGGTTCTTCCTTGTGTATAAGGTTTTGAGGATTCTCTCTTGCTCTTCTTGTTCAGTTGTTTGTACTGTGTAGTGTCTCTACTGTTTAGTTGTATTTCCAGATAGGTCCTGAATTGAGGTTTCTGTAGTTTTCACTCCTTCCTTCACCTTCTTCTGTTGTTATCTGTTAGTGGTTCCTTTGTTGTTGGGTTTCCTCTTCCAGTGGGTATCCTGGTGTTCACCACTTCCACCTACTATTTTTGTGATCACTTGGTGGGGTAAGGCAAAATGGTTTAAGACAGAAAGTGAGTATTCTATGATATTTACAGTATCAGCCCATGGAGAAGAGATAGGAGATCCTTTGGCTATGTATAGTGTTAACCGTGATCTTCCACCCAGCTAGCTGATTTTTAGAAAGGATGGAAAGAAGATAAGACTCTTGTTGGAGAAGGAAGGATTGTGAGTTGGATCTAGAAAGCAGTGAGGTTGTGGGAGGTCAGATTCTGAGGTAAGGTGAGAGCAAAGCGTAGTAAATAGGTGTAGTGTGTGAGAGAATACAGTTAACCACTACCGTAATAGAGTTCAGGAAACTGTGAAGTGGGCTAAGATCTGGAAGGGGTGTTGTGAAGTATTTACAATTGCATGGAATAGCAATTATTTACCATAATATTAGAGCAATGATCATATGAGAAAATCTATGAGATCTAGATAACAAGAATAGGGAGTATAGAACTCTGAGTAGTGTGCTAATGGGACACAGGTGAGGTGAAGGACAGCAAATTAGCAATACACTATAAAAGAGATATCAGGGGAAACTTGTCACATGATACAATATAACCAGCCTAGCAAAGCAGACTATACATAAAGAAGAGGAATACAAAAATACTATTAAAAATAAGTAAGAAAATGGAAAAATAATAATAGTACAAATATACAATAACTTGCAGGTTCTCTGTAATAGCAGAGTGAAATTTGTCTCACTGTTGCAGCTGTTGTGATGCCCCTTCTTTGGGTTCAACTTTGGTCTTTTCACAGTTCCAGATTTCTGTCTCACTTGTAGGTATTTAAAAAAAAGGGGGCAGACGAATGAAGGAAGAAGAGATAAAATTGGAGGGAAGAAAGGAGGAAGGAATAAATCAAGAAAGCAGGAAAGAGAGGAAAAAGAAATTGAAAGAGAATAAAAATAATAAATATTAAAAAATTAAAAATTGTTAAAAAATAGAATAAAATTAAAAATCTGCTTGGTTTCAAAATAGCAAAACCGGTTTTTCTGGTCTTGCTGGCCGCTGCAGGTTGAGGGGTGATTGGTATGGCTTTTTTTCCTTCCCCATCTTCACTCAGTCAGCCTTGCCTCTCTGGGGAGTTACCGTGGCACCTCTCCCCTGCACCCTGGGTGTGGGAACCAGGCCTTTCCCCAGGGTTACCTCTGTGGGCTGGGGTGCAGGGGTGCCCACGCCCTCAGCCAGACTGCCTTACCCTTCCCAGTGCTATGGGGGTGCACAGGATCCTCCGCACAAGCACAACCTTTCATGCAACCTTGGGATCACTCACTTCCTGGCTGTGTGACATGGAGGCCAGATTGATTGCTATAGGAGAATTCCCCCAAAAGTGTCTCTTTTCACTCCTTACTCTTCACAAATTCCTCCTACTCAAGCCTGCTGCTCCATACTAAGAGAGGCCTAGCCTCTCTTAAAGCCCAACTCTCCAGTCAGGCTAGCAACCATGGGGGTCAGGGCCCATTGCTTGACCCAACCCCACTGGTGTCCACAGACTCCAAAGGTGCTCACAGCCCCTGTATGTTTGCTAGCAACTGGGTTCCCCCTGGTTCCGCTCAGACCTTGTTTGGTTGGGGAGGGAGCAGTTGCCCCAGCTCTCTCCCAAGGACTCTGTGGCAAATCTGGCAGCAGGCACTGGGCCTGGGGCTGCAGCTCCCCTAGACCCTGCGCTGGTCCGTGGGACCCTGCCATCTTGCAGCACTCCTCTCACCATCTGGTTTGTCAATTCTGCCACAATTCTTGGTCCCTTATTTTCATATATGTTGAGGTATGTTGGTTGCTTGCTCTTTTACTCCGTAGATCAACCAGGATTTTTTTCCCTATGTAGGGAGAAGTGGAATATGCTCCCTCCTATTCTGATGCCATCTTCCTTCTCCCCCAAGATTTTCTTTATGTATTTGGGTGCTCCTATGTTGGATGCATATATGTTTATAATGTTTATGTCTTTTTGATGGATTCTTCACTTGAGTATTATGAAGTGACCTTCTGGGTCTCTTTTTATGTCCTTTGTTTTGAAGTCTATTTTGTCTGATATGAGTATTGCTACCCAGGCTTTTTTCCCCCTGTCCGTTTGCTTAGAAAATTTGTTTCCAGACCTTCACTTTCAGTCTGTGTATGTCTTTTGTTTTGAGGAGTCTCTTGAGGGCAACATATGTGTCAGTCATGCTTTCTTATCCATTCAGTTATTGTATGTCTTTTGATTAGAGCATTTAATTCATTTATGTTTAAGGTTATTACTGATAGGTACTTATTCATTGCCATTTTTTGGTACCTGTGTTCCTCTCTCTCTCACTCTCTTACTTCCTTGTCTTAATGCAGAACCTTTAGCATCTCTTGCAGATGTGCTTTGGTGGAGGTGTATTGTTTTAGACTTCTTTTTTCTGGGAAGCTCCTTATTTTGCCTTCCGTTTTAATTGAGAGCCTTGCTGGATAAAGTAGTTTTGGTTGCAGGCCTCTGGTTCTCATTACTTAGAATACTTCTTGCCATTCTCTCCTGGCTTGGACCATTTCCACTGAGAAGTCAGTTGCTAGCCTTTTTGGGGCTCCATCATATGTTACTTCCTATTTCTTCCTTGCTGCCTTTAAGATTCTGTCTGTGTCTTGGATTTTGCCATTTTAATTATGATGTGCCTTGAAGTGGGCCTCCTTGCTTTCCTCTTGATTTGAACTCTCTGTGTCTCCTTGATTTTTGTCACTTTTTCTTTCATTAAATTAGGGAAGTTTACATCATTACTTTTTCAAATAGGTTTTCTATCCCTTACTATTCTTCTTCTCTATCTGGTATCCTTATTATACAGATATTACACTTTTCATGTTGTTTTGCAACTCTCTTACCACCTCTTCATTCTTTCTTATCCTCTTTTCCATTTCTTCCTCTTTCTGGTTGTTTTTTTTTTCCTACCTTGTCATCCACCTCAGATTTGATCTTCTGCTTCATCCAGCCTGCTTGTAAGTTCTTCCAATGTGTTTTTATTTCCAAGATGTTATTGTTCTGTTCTTTCTGGTTTTTGTTTATGGTGTCTGTTTTCTTTTTCATGCTCATGTAGGTCTCACCCAGTCTTTGTAATTGTCTGTGAGTTCTTTGAGCATCTTTATAACCATTATTTTGAAATGTATATCTGATGGTTTGGTTACCTCCATTTCTTTTAGATCTTTTAGTGGGGGCTCTTCTATTCCTTTTGACTGCATGCTCTTTTTTTTGTCTCCCCATTTTAGGTGACTCTTTTTTTTTTCTGTGCTTCCTGATGTTTCCCTTTGCTAACTGTCCTTGTAGGGTGAACTTTTGTGGTAAGAATTCTATGGGGTTCAGTGGTGTGGTCTTTGATCTTCTTGTCTGGATGGTCTAGGTTTGCCCTTTCTTCTGTTTGTGTGGGCTCTCTTGTTCTATGGGTTGTTACCTTTTTGTGGTTCCTTTGTTGGTGGCTTCTCTCCTCCAGCAGGTATACTGATGTTCACAGTTCCCACTTATTCTTGTATGTGACCAGTGGCAGGGGGTAGGCAAAATGGATTAAGACAGTGGGAAAGTATTTTATGGGGTTTAAAGTACCAGCAAGTAGAGAAGAAATAGAAGATTCTTTGGACAGTATAGCATTAACTGTGACATTTCACCCAACTAGCCACTTTTCATAATAGGTAAAAGAGAGATAAGATTCTTGTTAGAGTGGAGGGTGGTTGTGAACTGAATCTAGAAAACAGAGCACTTGTGAAAGGTTAGATAATGAGATATAGTGACAGTAAAGGATAGAAAATAGGCATAATGTGAGAGAGAGTAGAGTTAACCACAACAATAATAATGCTTACAATTAAAGTGAAGTGGGCTAAGTCCAGGGAGGGTTGCTGTGTAATATGTACAATTGTATGGAACAACAATTATTTACAATAGTACTGGAACAACAATAATATGACAAGAAATATATGATTTGGATAACCAGAATACAAAGTATCTGATCAAGAGTTGTGTGTTATTGGAACATGGGTGAAGTGAAAGAAGGAAAATTAAAATACAATACAGAGAAAATAAGGAAAACAAGTCAAACAATGCAATTAAACTGAAAAATAAAATGAGGAAAACTAAACATAAGGAAGAGAAATAAAATATACTAACAGAATAAAAGTGGTAAAAATAATGAAAAGATAATAATAATGCACACAAAATAAAATCCCAGCTCTATGGGATAGTAAAGTGACATTTGTCTTAGTTTCTCAGTTTTGGGGGGTTTAGCCTTGTGCTCCTTCTTTTGATCTGTCTCTGGACCCTTCATAACTCCATGTCTTATTGTCTCCCTTGGGGGAAGAAAAAATAAGGACCAAAAATATAGAGGAAAGAAAAAAAATAAGTGTACTGTTGACTGTAAACCTGTTTAGTGAGTTCTGCTGTTCTTCCTGTATGTCACAGGAGGAGGGGGGCTGGGCTTCCCTTCCATTGGTTTTAGAGGATGGGGACCAGGTGTAGGTCACAATATTCACAGTTTCCAGGCTTCTGGCCCAAGTTCTCAGTGAGCTACCAGGCTCAAATCAGCCACTCAGCTGCACACAGAATGAATCAATCTCAGGGTGAGGTTCCACTGAGCCACCCAGTCTCTGGGCACAAGCAGCTCAAATAGCCTTCAGGGTAAGCCAGTTGAGAGTTCACTACAAAGCAGCTTCCTGCAGTTCTTAACAAGTGCACAACTTTTCACACAGCTCAACTTTCCAACCAGTCCATGGACTATCCGATTCAGAGTCTGACACAGCCCTATTTCTCCCTTCTCCAGGTGTCACCTGGCACCTCAATTTCTCTGGTGTCAGCATCCACAGTCCCAGCAGATGTGTACCACCTCTGTGTGTCTCCCACTTTGTCTCTATTCTCCCCAGCAACTTCCAGCATTCAGGTCCCTCCTGGTGCCAGGTTGCTTTACCTGCTCTGGTAGCAGAGGGAGCTGGTGATCTAACTCTACTCTCTGTATCCTGAGGCAGGTGACAGACTGGGGGCCACAGCAGCCTTGGTCCCAGTGCAGATCCCAGGGACCTTACCATCCCAGCACAATCTCCTCACCGTCTGTTTTTCAAAGTCCTCTGCAATTTTTGGCCTCCAAACTTCATGTAAGCTGGAATTCCACTGGCTGTTCACTCTGTTCCTCAGTTCAGCTAGGTGTTTCAGCTGGGCACAGGGAGAACTGAGCTCAGCTCCCACCTACTCACCACCATCTTCTAATCCTCACTGTGAAAGGAATTGTTTTCCCTATTTCCCTTTATGTTAGTTCATTATTGGCATATAAAAATGTAACTGACTTCTGGATATTTATTTTGAATCCTGCTACTTACCAGTTACTTGTAAGTTCATTTATCAGTTCTAGTAGCTTCTTGATGGAATCTATGGGGTTGGCTATGTACAGTACTATGTCACTGGCAAATAATGACAGTTTTACTTCATCTTTACCTATTTGCATGCCTTTTATTTTTTCTTCTTCTCTGATTGCTATGGCTTGGACTTCCACTATTATGTTGAATAAGAGGCAAATGTGGACATCCTTGTCTTGTTCCTGATCCTAAGGGGAATGTTTGTACTTTTGTACCATTGGTTTGTACCTTTGACTATGATCCTGGTGGTGGGTTTATCATATATGGCCTTCATTACTTAGGAATATTCCCTCTAATCTCACTTTGAGAAGAGTTTATTATAGATGGTGCTGGATTTTATCAAAAGCTTTTACGGCATCTATTGATATGATCATGTGGCTTTTATCCTTCATTTTGTTTATGTGGTGAATCACATTTATTGATTTGCAAATGTTTTACCAACTTGAATTCCAGGAATACATCCCACTTGATCATGGTGTGAGATCTTTTTTGATGCATTGCACTATTCAGTTTGCTAATATTTTGTTGAGGAATTTAGTATCTATGTCCATCAAGGACATTGGCCTATAACTTTCTTTCTTTACAATGTCCTTACCTGGTTTTGGAATGAAGATAATGCTGGCATAATAAAAGGAGTTTGGTAGCTTTCAGCACTCTTGAATTTTATGAAATAGTTTGAGGAGAGGTGTTAGTTCTTCTCAGAATGTTTGGTAAAATTCATCAGTGAAGCCGTACATTTTAGGGTTTTTGTTTGCTGGGAGTTTTTTGAATACTACTTCAATTTCACTAAGTGTAATCTGTTCAGATTTCCTAACTCTTCTGATTTAATTGTGGAAGATTGTATGTTTCTAGGAATTTATCCATGTTGTACAGGTCATTCACTTTGTTGGCACATAGTTGTTCATAATATTTTCTTAGAATTCTTTGTATTCCTTTGATATCAGTTATTATATCTCCTATTTCATTTCTGATTTTATTTATTTGGGCCATTTCTCCCTTTTTCTTGATAGTCTGGTTAAAAGTTTTTCAATACTGTTAATCTTTTCAAAAAAACAGTTCTTGGATTTGTTGATCTTTTCTATCATCTTGTTAGACTCTATTTTGTTTATTTCTGCTCTGATCTTTATCATTTCCTTCCTTCTACTCACTTTGGGTTTTGTTTGTTGATATTTTTCAAGTTCTTTTATGTGTGAAGTTACACTGTTTATTTGATCTTTTTCTTGTTGTTTAAGATAGGCCTGTAGTGTATGAATTTCTTTTTTAGAATTACTTTCCCAGTGTGCCACATAATTTGAATTGTGTGTTCTCATTTTCATTTCTTTCAAGGTATCTTTTTATGTCTTCCTTGATCTCATTGTTGGCCCATTAATTAATAAATAGCATGTTATTTAGCTTCCATGTCTCTGTGTATTTTTCAGTGTTCTTCTTGTGATTTATTTCTAGTTTCATAGCATTGTGGTCAAAGAAGATACTTGATGATTTCAATCTTCTTAAATTCACTGAGACCTGTTTTATGGCCTAACATGTGGTCTGTCCTAGAAAACATTCCATGTGCTCTAGAAAAATGTATACATGCTGCTGCTTTGGGGTGAAATGCTCTGAAGGTATTAATTAAATCCATCTGGTCTTGTGTATTATTTAAGGCCATTGTCTCCTTGTTGATTTTCTGTCTGGAATATGTATCAATAAAATCAATGGAATGTTAAAATCCCCAACTATGACTGTGTATCTGTCAATCTCTCCCTTTATGTCCATCAAGATTTGCTTCACATATTTAGGTGCTCCTATATTGGGTGCATAAATGTTTAGTAGGGTTGTATCCTCTTCTTGGACTATTCCTTTTATCATTATGCACTGTCCTTCTTTGTCTCTCTCTATAGCCTTGAATTTAAAGTCTATTTTTTTGGATATAAGTACTGCTACCTCAACCTTTTTTCCCTTTCCAGATTCATGAAATATCTTTTCCCTACCCCTTTACTTTTGGTCTGTGTGTATCTTTTGATCTGAGATGGGTCTCTTGGAGGCAGCATGTATATGGGTCTTCTTTGCTTATTTATTCAGCTACTCAATGTCTGTTGGTTGGAGTATTTAGATCATTTGCATTTAAAGTGATTATCGATAGATACATATTTAATGCTATTTTACTGTTAGATTATTTTCTTGTTTTTTTTTTCTTTCTCTTTTTCTCCTTCTTAAAGAAGCCCTTTAACATTTGTTGCAGTAGTGATTTGATGTTAACAAACTCCTTTAGCTTTTTCTTGTCTGGTAAGCTCCTTATTTCTCCTTTGATTTTAAATGATAAAATTGCTGGGTAAAGTAGGTTCTTGCTCTTCATCACCTTGAATATTTCATGCAACTCCCTTCTGGCCTAAAAATATTCTGTTGAGTAATAAGATGACAGTCTAATTGTTGCTCTCTTGTATGTCACATCATGCTTTTCTTTTGTGGCTTTTAGGATTTTCTCCTTGTCTGTAAGCTTTCTCGTTTGAATTATGATGTGTCTCAGTATAGGTCTCTTTGGGTTCAATGTGTTTGGGACTCTCTGAGCTTGCTGGACTTGTGTGCCTTTTTCATTCACCAGATTAGGGAAGTTTTTGGTCATTATTTCTTAAATAATTTCTCTATCCCTTCCTTGCTCTCTTCCCCTTCTGGTATTCCCATAATATGGATGTTTTTACACTTCATGTTGTCCAAGATATTTCTTAAGCTCTCCTTTTAAAATTCTTCTTTCTTTTTGCTGCTCTGCCTGGATGTTTTTTTTTTTTCTACCTTTTCTCAAAATCTCTGATTCTATGCTCTGCTACATCTAACCTGTTTATTCTTTCTAGTATATTATATATTTTAGATATTGAATGCTTTATTACCAGCCAGTCCTTTTTTATGGTTTCTATGTCTTTTTTCATGCTGTTGTATATCCTTACAATCATGATTCTAAACTCTCTTTATAATAAATTGCTTGCCTTTGTTTCATCTGGCTCTTCTTCTGGAGAATGCTCTTGTTCTTTCATTTAGGTTCAGTTTCTTAGTCTTCCCATTTTGGCTGCTTCTTTGTTTTCTCCATCTTAGTTGTTAAACTAATCATGATTAAATCCATCAGTTTGGTAAATTAATCAAGCTATAATTAGCTGGTTGGCTTCAGTATCATAGGATAGGGGAGAATAATTCCTTTTGGCAGGGTAATTTGCCTCAGGGTAATGCCACTTGGAGAGAATTGCTCTGCCTGAGAGAGATGGTTTCTGCAGTATGGACAATGATTCAGAACAGGTATCCTGACAACTGTTCCTTCAATTCTATTTCCAGGACCACCACCGCCAGACTCTCCTTGAGCATCTCTAGTCCACTCTTCCCTTCCTTTGCCAGTACCCAGGATAAGAGGCTGAAAATGGAATTTCGTGTGTTGTCCCTTAAGACTGACTGCATCTCTCTCTGGCAGACAGAAACCCTGGTACTTTTTACAGATGGATGTTATCTAGGTTCCTTTCTGGCTATGGTGCTATAGGCTGGGGAGTGCAGCTTGGGGTTTAGACCCCACCCTTCTCAGGCGGAACCCCTTTGCCACTGAAATATCTCCCTGTATCTTCAGCTGCCACATGTGGGAGCCCACCCAGCCCTCTTAAACCTCCTCCACACTCCTTACCAGTCTTGTTGTGGTGAAGTGGTTTCTTCTCTCTGTCTGTGGTGATAAGGCTTCTCTCTAGCTAGTGTTCAATTGGTTATTCTGGTTGATTTCTCTACAATTTAGTTGTATTCCAGATTGGTCCTAAGAGTATGTTAGGGTAGTTTTCACTAACTCCTTCACCATCTCTGATCTCCCCCTATAAAATCTTTATTACTGTATACACTGGGCTGTCATCCATTTATAGCAAGAATCCATCTTGCTTGTTTATATTTATGTGTCTATGTAAGAGGCATATGCACATGCTTATTTCCTAAATGAATAAATGATCCTAAACACATTAAGTCCAACATTTAAATCTAATTCCTTAGGACCCTTTTAAAATATATCTTGGATATATTGAAAGTCTCATATAACTTAAAAGTGCAGACTAAATAAATCAAATGGACTTAACTGATTATATATATGTGTGTGTGTGTGTGTGTGTGTGTGTTATATCAGTCATATATATCAGTTATAAATATATATATGACCTTTCATCCTAAAGAATAAAAATACTCATTCTTTTCCAATGCACATGGAACTTTTTCAAAAGCAGACCACATGTTAGGATACAAAACAAGCCTCAACAAATCGAAGAAAATTGAAATCATATCAAGTATTTTCTAAGACCACAATGGCCTGAAACAAGAAACCAACCTTAAGGAAAAATGCAAAAACACTCAAACTCATGGAGATTGAATAGCAAGCTATTAAACAACTAAGGGGTTAATAATGAGATCAAGGAAAATCAAAAAATTTCCGTAAACAAATGAGCACAAAACAGTAGAAAACTTACGGGACACAGCAGAGGCAGTCCTGACAGGGAAGTTTATAGTGATGCAGGCCTACTTAAAAAAGATAGAAACATTTAAACAATCTAACCCTATACATACAAGAAATGGAGAAACAACAATGAACAAAGCCCAGAGTGAGTAGAAGGAAGGAAATGACCAAGTCGAAGCACAATTAAACAACATAGAGACTAAAAGAACAATCCAAAAGATCCATAAATCCATGAGCTGGTTCTTTGAAAAGATACAAAAAAAATCAACAAGCCTCTAAGCAGACTCGTAAATATAAAAATAGAGAGAACCCAAATAAACAAAATCAGAATGGAAAGAGGAGGAGTGATTATAACTGATACCACAGAAGTACAGATGATTGTAAGAAATTACTGTGAACAACTACAACCAAAAAATTTGGAAACCTGGGAGAAATGGACAAATTTCTAGAAAAGTATTATCTTCCAAAACTGATTGAAGAAGAAGCAGAAAGCCTGAACAAACCAATAACAGCTAGTGAAATTGAAGCAGTACTCAAAAAGCTCCCAGACACAAAAACCCCGGAATGGACTGTTTAACAGAAGAATTTTACAGAACACTTAAGGAAGAGCTAACCACTATCTTTCTCAAGCTATTCTAAAAAAAAAAATCATAAGGAAAACAAGCCACCCAACCTTTTTTTATGAAACCAGCATCATCCTAATCTTAAAACCAGATAAAGATACAAGAAAGAAAGAAAACTACAGGCCAATATTTCTGATAAACATAGATGCTAAAATCCTCAACAAAATATTGCAAACCACCTCCAGTAATACATTAAAAAGACTACACACTAAAGCAACAAACAACAAGTAGGATTCATCCCAGGGATTAAAGGATGGTGCAATATTCCCAAATCAATAAACATAATGCATCACATAAAGAGAAGTAAAGACAAAAATCACATGATCATATCAATAGATATAGAAAAAGCATTTGATAAGGTACAGTACCCAGTTATGATTAAAACACTCAGCAAAGTGGGAATAGAGGGAGCACACCTCAGCATAATAAAGGCAATATATGAGAGACCTACAGACACATCATACTCAATGCACAAACACTAAAAATTTTCCCACTAAGATCAGTAACAAAACAAAGATGTCAGCTTTCACCACTTCTACTCAACATGGTATTAGAAGTCCTAGCCATAGCAATCAGACAAGAAAATAAAACAAATGGCATCCAAATTGGAAAGGTGGGGGTAAAACTGTCACTGTTTGTAGATGACATGATATTGTACATAGAAAATCCTATACACTCCACCAAAAAACTACTCAATCTAATAGGTGAATCTGGCAAAACAGTGGGTTACAAAGTCAATATTCGGGAACTGAAGGCATTTTTGTACACTAACAATGAATATCAGAAACAGAAATTGGGGGGGAAATCCCATTTGAGATAGCAACAAGAAAAATAAAGTACCTGGGAATAAACCTAACCAAGGAGGTAAAGGAACTGGACTCAGAAAATTACAAAACACTGAACAAAGAAATTAAGGAAAACACAAAAAAAGGAAGCATATACCGTGTTCATGGATTGGAGGAATGAACATCATCAAAATGTCCATACTATCAAAAACAGTTTATAGATTCAATGCAATCTGTATTAAAATACCAATAATATATTTCACAGATATAGAGCAAATATTTCAAAAATTTATATGGAGCCATAAGTAACACTATATAGCTGTAGCAATTCTGAGAAAGAAAAACAAAGTAGGAGGGATCACAATACCTGACATCAAAGTATATTACATGACCATGGTAATCCAAACAGTCTGGTACTGGCATAAGAACAGACACATAGATCAATGGAATAGAATAGAGATCCTAGAAATAAACCCAAGTCTCTATGGTCAACTAATATTTGATTAGGGGGCAGAAGAATAAAGTGAAATAAAATTCACCTCTTGAACAAATGGTTTTGGGAGATCTGGACAGCTACATGAAAAAAAAAAAAAGAGACGACTAAGAACTTACACCATCCACAGAAATAAACTCAAGATGGATAAAAGACTTAAATATGAGTCCTGACACCATAAAAGTCCTAGAGGAGAATATAGACAGGAAAATTTCAGATATTCTACACAGCAATGTATTCACCAATATGTCCCCTAGAACAAAGGACATAAAGGAAAGAATAAACAAATGACCCTCCATCAAAATAAAAAGCTTTTGCATGGCTAAAGAAAACATTAGTATTATGAAAAGAGAACAAACTGTATGGGAAAACTATACTTGCAAAAGATACCTTGAACGACTCTGATCTCCAAAATATATAAAGAACTCACAAGACTCCATTCCAGAAAACAAACAACCCAATTAAAAAATGGGCAAAGAACCTGAACAGACACTTATCTAAGGAGGACATACAGAGGGCCCAGAGACATATGGAAGGAGTTCAGCATCACTAGCCATCACAGAGATGCAAGTTAAAACCACAGTGAGATACCATTTTGCATAGGTCAGTATGGCCATCATAAACAAAGCAACAAACAAGTGTTGGAAAGGTAGTGGAGAAAAGGTAACCCTAGTGCACTGTTGGTGGGAATTCAGAGCGGTATAGCCACTATGGAAAACAGTATGGAATTTCCTCAGATATCTAAAATGGTACTACCTTTTGACCTGGCTATTCCAATGCTGGGATTATTCCCCAAGAATCCTGAAACACCAATTCAAAAAGTCCTCTTCAACCCCAATGTCCATAGAAGCACAACTGACAATTGACAATTGTTTGAAGCAACCTAACTGCCCATCAGTAAATGAATGGATCAAAAACTGTGGTACATTCACACAATGGAATACTATGCAGTAGAACGAAAGTAGCTCTTACCCTTTGCAACAGCATGGATAGATCTGGAGAACATTATGGTAAGTGATATAAGCCAGGCAGTGAAAAACAAATACCATATGATCTCACGTTTAAGTAGAACATAATCAATAAAACAAACAAGCAAGCAAAATATAACCAGAGACATTGAAATTAAGAACAAAGAGACACTAACTACAGGGGAGGGGAGGGTGATAATGGGGTGAAAAGGTGGAGGGGTTGTTAAGGAACATGCATAAGCACACATGGTCAAAGCTAAAGGGGGTTAGGATCAAGGGCAGGAGGTCATGTGCATGGTAGGTGGGGAGTCACGGGGATAAAATGGAGACAACTGTACTTGAACAACAATTTTAAAAAGACTTGAATAAATTATGAGACATACTACATTGCTAGATAGGTAACTTCAATACTTTAAAACTATCAATTCTTTCCAAATTAATCTATACAGTCAGTGCCAGCTCAGGTAAAATCCCAACAATACCTCTCATGAAACTAACAAGCTTATTCTCTGGATGTCTGTGGGAAAGAAAATGAACAAAAGTAATGAACAATATTTAAATAAAAGAAATCTGAACAAAATATGGCACAATGTTTAAAGTTTAAAAAGGTAAAAATTCCTTATATTTGACTTAACATTTTCTTTATGCTATAATTCTATATTATTTAGACATATTTTCAAAAATATATATAAAATATTTTCATATATCAGAAAAACGAGCACTGAAAATTCTCTTCTGATGTGGATAGCTCTTGAAGATATAGTGTTAACTGAAAACAGGTGCAGACAATTTATGTAGTATATTTCCATCTTAATCAACATTTTTAAAGATATACTTCATCTCACTATAACTAGAACCTAATGAACCAAACAAGCAAGCAAGCAAGTTACAACCAGAGACATTGAAATAAAGAACAATCTGACAGTAACCAGAGAGTAGGGGACAGAAGGATAATAGAGGATAATGGGGGAAGGGCCATCAAGGAATATGTATAAAGGACACATGGACTAAGCCAAAGGGGGTAGGTTCGAGGATGGGAGGTGGGGAGGGTTGGGTGGAGGTGCATGGCAGGGTAAAAATGGAGACCACTGTACTGGAACAATAATAACAAAAGTAAGTTTAAAAAAGATATACTTGAAAGAAGAGACATGCCCCCATCATAATGTGGAATATCAGATGCTCCATATTTGCTGATAGTGCTTTCTGATGTTATTTAATGCAGTAAAGTATATTGAGTAAGCTTAACCTTCAAAGCACTCCTCTAGTTTGTATTCTAGTAAAATGCTCAGATGAAGTATCCAACAGTGATTGATGATAACCTGAGAAGAACTTGGCATCATGCTGAAACCTCAACAATGAGGAAGACAGGTTCCAAAAATTAAGTCATGGTAGGATAGGGAGAATTAACTGGCTATAGAGCTGTTTCTGAAGGCTACTGACAATAGCCTGGAGGCCCAAAGGGAAATGATGGCATGAAATTTGGTTTTATGAGGTCAACATCAAGGATATAAGTGGTTAAAAAGAAGCATTGGTCAAATTCCAGGGGGAAAAACATACATAATATTCAAAAAGGTGACCAAGAAGTGTTATGGAAAAGTATTATAGTTGTACAGGAGGGATGAAGGGATGGTGAAGGACCTAGGAACAATGATAATGGGCACCATTGCCACCAAGGGAAGAGGGAAAAGGAAGTATTACTGGAATCTCACAAAAGCAGAAGCCCTGGGAAAAGGACTACCCCACAAGAGCTGTGGTAGACACCTGAGAAGACACCTGTTGCAAAAAACACAGCCTGGTAGGGCAGAGCAGCAGACATAAACACCCTAAATGCTCCTCCTGTTCTCCAGTCACCTGTCAGAACTTCCCTTTGACCAAATTCTATAAGAATGCAGAGGACAAAGGAACATAGGCACCAGCCCTGAAAGACTAGGCACCAGGACATGACAGACATTGGCTGAGGACAAATCTGAAGAGGCAAATGGAAAGTGACTAGGACACAAGTGACACAGAAAGTAAGGCTTGTGACAAGTTTTGAGTAATGATTTGATTGGTCATTCTTGGACGTTAACCCAGGGAAGGAAGATAAAAGCCAATTGTGGTGTTGTTATAGGCTAGACACAGTGAGACTACATGGTTCATTTATTAGAAGATAGTCTAAAGTCTATTGTCTCTACCCATACAAATGATAGATGCTAAAAAAATGATGCCACCACTGATGGTTGTGTAGATTATTATGTGAACTACTATGGTAGGCACTGTTTCCATTGATGTGTATATGAAAGGTGCTCCCTGGATTTGTGTAGGGCCATTGTACATGGCAGCCTTGCTAACTCATTACCTAAATATTGCCTTTAAAAAACCTCTAGAGAGGTTTACTGATTTTTAACTTTTCACATCTTAATGAAGAAACAAGTATTCCTAAAGATTGACATGCTGCCCTTTTTTTATTGTTGTTCAAGTACCTTTTTTCATTAATAATCCTAAAAGGTAACATAACAGAAAGTTCTAATTATTAAGCTGGTATCCTGCTGTAGCATATCACATCAGATGGCTACTTCTTAAAAAAAAACAGTTTTCAGGAATATTCTGTTTGAAAGAGAGTGTTCTAATTTATTTTTCTTTCTTTGAAAGCTAAGGAAAACTTGTCTAAGGCTCAGATTATTCCTCTAAACCACAACTTCAAAGAGCAAGGATGATTTCTCCTTACTACCATGATTGATTTGAACCAGAAAGCATATTAAAAATAGAACTAGCTGTTATCTTAAGTTGTATACAGATATAAATACCATATGTGTGAATGGGTGTGTATACATACACACCTACATGCATGCACACAGGTGTGCACACACACCCCCTCAGTAGTCCCCATGCTTCTATCTCCCATGTGAGGATTAAAGGGCTTTATGTATCCTAGGAATTGAGGACTAAGAAAGAACTTCTTCTGAGTACTTTGTTTACCTCCCTGGACATGAACAGCCAGACATCTTGAGTCCTGAGTCCTACAAACTAAGTCACTTTTGATCCAGGACTCAGCTTTTAGATCACATTTACTCAGCCTTCTCTCCAGGGAAGTGCCTCCTCATTCTCATTCAAGGGTACAAGTAAGGAGTGTCTCAGAGTTTCTTCTGTCTTCTCCCTAATTAACAACCCTATAAACTGATAACTCATGAGTTCAGTTTTGATTGTATGACCTTTTATGCAAGACAGGGACCCCTGGGAACTAAAGCTCTTCAGCAGACAAAAGTTCTGAGCCCTGGTACCTTCTAACTTCCATCAATAAATTCATTCTTCCAAAATCTACTTATTGAACATATGCTAACTGTCAAGCCCATGTCAGCTGCCAGGAACAGAAACTTACCCTCATGGGCACTGTGCTCAGAAAACTGACTGTTGTTAATTGAAGGTCATGGTCTGCAATTCAACAGAAGTCCCCAATTTGGGACATAGTGAGGAGAGAGGCTTTATTCAGTGAAAATGGCTCAAGAACAAGGAGGCTAGGGCAAGGCAGCCAGGGCTCCAATTTCCAGGAGATAACTCCAGCTCCTGCAAGACTGGGTGAAATGCAGTCTTAGATGGAAATTGAAAGAGTGGCCCTTGAAGCAGAGGTGAAGCTGGCTTATGTAGAGAACAGTGTCACTCACATCCCTGATTGATCTATTTCTATGCAAATAAGGCCTCCAAATCCACATAGTTTGATTGGCTCAAATAGCACTGTCCTGATTGGTCAGAAAAGGGTCATCTGGTTGGTAAAGATGCAAATGAGTACATAGCTGTGCAACCCTGATTGGCTGGGGCAGTTCTTCAACTCATTGGTTGATTTATAGCCTAAGAGCTCCTTCATAAGAATGTGGCTATGAGGCAAGCAGGGATCCTGTGTGTCATACAAAGCAGAGAGAGTACTAAAAACAGCCAGAGAGAAAGTGAAAATGCCTCCACTTGAATGCTGACCCCACATCAGCCAATAATTGGCCTTCTTCACCAACTAGGTCTAGCCAGTGTCACTGCCAGACAGTAAATATGAGAAGTATGAGCAACATATCAACAGTGGCCCAGTTTAGAGATCTGTACCACCACATAAAGGTCCCAAGAGAGAGAATTTGCGGTTCTTAGACTAACTGTGAAAGTGTCTATCCTTAAGTCAATGTCTGTTTTTCATTGAAATTTTTATATATATTCAAGAGTCTATTTTTCAAATCATAGAATTCAAAATAAAGCATAATAAAATACATAAATGAATTATCATTTTCAGTGTGTCCAAGCTTTGGTAAATTGTATGAACTGGTATATAAGATCCAAGGGCCTTACTCCACACCTGTTGAATTAGAATCTCTTCATTTTAATGCAGAGATTTTAAACTTCTGTCTTGAAATCCTTTCAAGAATCTGATCTGTCTTGAAATCCTTTGAGAAGGCACTAAAAGGGAGACTCACTGCAAAGGCCTTCTATAAAATAGGGGCTGCTGTGTTGAGAGCATCCTGTGTTCATACATCTCTTGGGAATACAATGGCAAACTTGGTGTGTCTTTGATTCTGTGAACTGGAAGGAAGTTCCCCAGGTAGTTTCTGTAACCCTAAGGCATAGAGTCAGTGGCAGTTAGTCCAGGGCTACAGAAGTTCAAGGAAATGAAAACCATAGATGTATCAAACCAGAACACAAGCATGTGCACGCAGATATTTTCTTGAGCTCTTTTTGTCTCAGAAACAGAGAAAACCCCCTAAACACCATTTTGCTTCCTGACATGTATCAAGTTTCTTGTATTCAGAGATAAAAAGCAATTCATCCTACTTTGGTTATCACAGTCCAAGCTCAGCGTTTGTTTGAACCTAAGGAGATTAAAGCTAAATAATTTGCCAACATCCAATTTTTTTAAGTTTATTCAAATGCTTAAATTGAGGATCTTGCAACAAGGCCAACTACCAGTGCAGTTAGAATGTGCCTTCAAGAAGGAAGCAGAAAGGTACCCAGAGATATTTTAAGGGACTTAGAAGGAGAAGCAAGGTGGAGCCATTCCTGCTCAGGCCACCTTAACCGAGGAGGTACTGAGTGAGGATCCTGAATCTTGGGAATTATGTATGTCCAAGGATGGAACAAGGCTAGGGGCAGGGGTGGAACTGAACAGGACCAGGACACCCTGACAGAATTAATAAGGCCAGATGGGCACAGGCCTCCCTGGGAGTACAAGGGAACAACTACTAGGAACCATTTGAAACTTGGAAACTCCTCCTACAGCTTTAAAACCCTCTCTCTCTTTTTTTAATCCTTACCTGAGGATATGTTTATTGATTTTAGGGAGAAAGGGAGGGGAGAGGAGAGAGCGAGAGAGAGATTAAGAGAGAGAAACATTGGATTGGGTGCCTCCTGTACACACCTGATCGAGAATCAAATCCATAACCTTTTGGTATATAGGATGACACCCAACGCACTTGTCCACCTTGTCATGGCCCACTCTTTAAAACTGTTCACTTCACCCAGAAACAGCCTCAGGGGAAAACAATGTTTGAGCTGAAGATACAGGAATAAGACAAAGCAGCCTAATTAAGAAGATTACAATCTGTTTCTTTTTGGGCCTCCTTGCCTGGGGTCACCACTAGGCCACTTATAACTTCTCTTTCCAAAGAAGGGGAGTTATAAACTGGGGAGGGTGGACTGAAGGCAGAAATTCAAAACTTCAAATAGCCCCACTGCTTTAGTTCTCTATTAAAACATTAATTGGGAAACCACTGGAATTTACGCTCCTCAATCTCCTTATAGTTAAAAGTTTCTGAAACTATGAGACTGAGCACCCTGCAAAGGAAGTCTGCTCAGCCAAACTGGCTGTGCATGTGTCTAAATGCGGACGCTATCAAGTGCTAAGATTTATATAAATGAGGGCATTGTGTGTTCAAAAGGAGATTGGTATGTGTGATCTCAGCATTACTGATTTACCTTTTCCACATGATAACATTCATTAAGTAAGATAAGTAAATGTTGTTGTGTTTCTTCCTTTTCAATTGTCCACAGGTAAAACACAGGGCAGCCATCAGTAGCTTCCTTTCATTATCAATAAGCTGACACAAAACCAATTTTCCTACCACACTATTACCTGAAATGACTTATTACTCCCAAAGTACAAAACCACCATGAGTTTCATTGACTTTTTGGTGCATTTGCCTTGTAGTTCAAAGGGCCAAAAGCAATTGAGAGAGGAAGCTACTCAGTGACAAGATGTTTAATGCTTGATTCTAACATCTAATTAAAATCCACACTGACCCAGAGAGGTTTCTTCTGAGCCAACCTTTATTTATTTAAGTCCCTGGGCCTGTGGACCTTCAATAATTCATATAATTAGTAACTTTTTATAACAACCCCATGCCTAAAGTCACTTCATTGTGACTGAATGGTTTTGCTGATTTAGCCAGTTGAATTTCCATCTAGTACTTTTTTAAATCAAGTTGAGATGTTTTAATGAGTCACTGCTGTTTTCCATCCAGCACACAGCAAAGAGTCATTTCTGAGTTAACTTGGGGCAGTTGTCTCCTGACACAGACATCAGGATGTGCCTGTAAGTCAAGTGGCTCCTGATGTTCAAGGCTATGTGGTCACCATCTAACTATAGTATCTGGAAGAGGAATGATGATGATGACATATTCACACAGAACTTTAGTTTTTGTAGAACCTTCTGTAGATGGCAGAGACCTTCATTTTTCACAAATACTACTCATTTGGGACAAAAAAAATTTATTAAGTGGACAGATTATTGATTGCCCAAATGTGTCTCTTTTGAAGAGCCTAATATCACTAACTGTGTGGAATTCCCTCCTCTGATGTCACAGCTTTGGAACTTTCCTTTGCACTACACTTGTCCACATCTTGTTATTATCCTTTGTCAGTTGCCTGCAGAAGATTGTGCATTCCTAATTATCAGGGGCCTTGTGTTACTCATCTATATCTCTGCAGCACCTAAAGTAATATCTAAGAGAAGTGTTTGTTGAAGTGAACAAGGGCTGACTAAGAAAAAAAAAGTAGGTCTTCTGATTATAGTAGAACCTCAAGAGAAGAACCTCTTGAGTAGAAACAATATATATGTCTCATGCTTCCACCCCCACTGATATACATAAACCACAAGTTAATCTGTTCATTAGAAAAGGGAAAAGGTTTGTGCAGTGAGGTGCTGGAACAGAGTAGGGAGGTAACAGCTCTCTTTATTCCACATAAGCTCTGCAGATTACAATTTGCAACCTACAAACACACATAAGTTTCTTCTGAGACTTAGAGTTTGTGAGACAAGCCATAGAAGGACTCAGGGAAGAACCACAAACTGCAGATTTAGGTGCTGTCTTCAGTTCTGCCACAAAGTGCTACATGACTTCAGGAAAAACACTTCATTTCTTAAAGTCTCATTTTCTCTAAATTTATAAGTAAAAGTTTAAATGATGTCATTCAATTCATATCTACCAGGCACCTCCCATGAGTCAGGACCTGGTGTAGGTGTTAGGGCTCAGCAGTGGCCTAAACAAACAAAGTCCTGCTTTCCAGGAGCTCAGCTTCTAATTAAAATACACAAGTAAATAGCTAGTATTTTGAGAGGTGATGGATGCTATAAAGACAAAGAAAGGCATGGGCATCATTAAAAATACAGTAAACTTCCTGCATTAATCCAGGAATCAAGTCTTTCCATGAAATAACATATCATGAATACAATCACACAAAATCAAAACTGAAATTTGCCTTATTGATTATCTAGTTCCTCACTTAATTTTACAAACAAAGACCATAAGGTTGAGGTAGATAGGTAGGTAGGTAGGTTAACAGGTGAGTAGATGGATGCATAGATGGATGGATGGATGGATGGATGGATGGATGGATGGATGGATACATAGATAATAGATAGACAGATGGGTGATAGATGATACATAAATGATAGAGAGAAGATAGATAATAGATAATAAATGAGAGGCAGACAAATAGTTGGACAGATGGGTAAATGATGGACAGATGGATGGATAGATGTTAGATCATTTGTTCTTATTTTCAGTTTTACTATCAGTGGACTAGTGATTTCATGTCAGTAGCTTAAAATCAGCCATGGTGGAGTACTTATTCCAATGAAATTGCCAAATGCTACAAATCAGAACATTTTAGATCTTTTCATTTATTTTGGAGAGTCAATTGTTTAATCTTAACCAGAACCCCACTGATCTGAAGTTTCTTTTCTTTTCTTTTTTTTACTTATAAACTACAGAAATTTATTTCTCGTATTTCTAGAGGCTGGGATTCAAGATCAAGGTGCTGGTACATGCAGTGTCAGGTACAGTCCACTTCACAGACATCCATTCTTATTTGTATCATTTCAATGACAGTTTTCCCTCTCCCCCCACTTGCTCTCTCCTGCCATAACCACACCCCCAGCTCCCACAACCAATCCCAACACCATTTTCCATGCCCATGGATCCTCTATACATGTTCCTTGACTTGCCCCTTCCTCTTCTGTTCCTGTTATTGCCCTCCCCCCTCCTCTCTGGTCATTGTCAGATTGTTCTTTATTTCCATGATTCAAGTTCTATTTTGTTGGTTTGTTTTGTTGATTAGGTTCCATTTATAGGTGAGATCGAGTGGTATTTGTCTTTTACCATTTAGCTTATTTCACTTAGCATAACGCTCTCCAGTTCCATCCATGCTATCGCAAAGGGTAGGAGATCTGAAGGTTCTTACCAAGTCCAAACCACTGGGATTTTGCACCATTTGATATTAGAAGGAAAGATCTTAATATCTTGTCTGGGAACTATCAGGATTGTAGTAGCTAGAGCAACAACAAAAAGAAAAAGAAAAAGAAAAACCCTGTAATCCAAAAAGGTGCACTGACAAATACTGTCCCTGTTAGTCTTGCGCCACTGTGAGGGTTTGTCGACTTCAACAAAAGCCTCCTTTGGTATTTGGAACTTGTCTCCTACTTTGAGTGTCAGTATACCTTTCTAAGTTTCTTGTAATTATCTCCAGCTGTAGGAATCCCTTTTGCCTCCAAGCTACTGAAACCAGCCTTTGATTAACATCTCTGTTTATTTAAACTCCAACCCACAGACTGTTTTCCCTTCTTTTGTTTTATCTTCTGTTTCAGAAAAGGGAATGTGGGAGGTGGAATGGAGAAGACAGCCCAGGAACCCAGTGGCCTAGTTCTAACTAGTGCTGGCATTCACTCTGCTGCAGAGCAGGCAAAGGTTTTCAGGTCACACTCTTATGGAAGGTTGCTCATTAAACAGTTCCAGGGAGACAGAAAAGCTCGCACACTGAAGGCCATGGTCATAATGACAACTGGATGCTGTAAGAACTTGAATATATTCCTCGTCCCTCTTCAGTTTCACATACAGGAATAAAGGAGATGGAGTTAGATACCTCCCTGTTACATTTGGCTCTAAAATTCTATGTTTCTCAAGAGGGACATGCAATTTTCTAAATAAAGACTTTGCTTATTCAGTTAAGGTATTAACCAATCCCACTGTAGCCCTTTATGTTCCATAAAGCACTGAATCTACATAATGCTATTCCAATTCCATGAAAGCCATCATTCTAGATACATCAAAAACTAAAAGAGAGGTTCATAAGTGAGTAAACAGTGTTTCTTAGTGAGAAAAACATTCATAGCTGAGCTAAGTCAATGTATACAAACCCTAAAACCCTCACTCAGTCTCTACAGACTTTATCGGATATTCAAATACAAATAGAGTTACCTGCTTCCTTGTCTCTCAGCAGATTAAAACCAGACTATTAGAAGGGCTCTAAGCTGCCACAGTCAGGCATACTAAGAGATAAAATGTTGGAGATATAGCTTAGAATATGACCATGTGGACAGAGAGAAAATGATAAAAGTAGGATAATTAGCTCATAAAACCAAAATCCTGGGGCCATTTGGTTTAGGGTACTATCCTCCAAACCTGATTGGTATCATAGTACCATGGGTGATTCTAATAATGAGTAGTTAAATAGCTGAAAATTATCCATGTGGCTTTTATTTAAATATAAAAATTTGTTTTTAAAATTTTAACTATTTTTCAATATGATAAAGTTTTAGTACAGAAAGAGGTAAATTTTATATAATTGTAAAATGTATCTTTTTATGTGGGAAAAATACCTTTTAAAATCAGGTTCTTTTGCACTCTAAACCTTTTCTCACTCTTATGACCTCCCACATTTCCTGTCCCTCCTCCACCAGGTGCCACCTGTTTCTCACCCTTAGGCCTCTTTTGGTATCAAGTGTATAGCCCTCATTATATGCCAAGCACTGATCTAAGAACTTTACATATGAAATCATTTAATTCTTAAAACAACTATATAAATAAGTGAGTATCATTATTCCTATTTTATAGATGAGAAAAACTGAAGCACAAACACATGAAGGCACTTGCCCAAGATCACACAGCAAATCAGTGGCAGAATTCAGAAGAAAAGACAGATGGACTTACTCCAGAATGGGTCTCCATTCTACATGCTAATGACTCTACACCACAGACACCACACAGGCACAGTTGTCCTTTTCCTGACATTATGGTGTCTTGTTATTATTTTCTCACTTAGTTATTTGTTTATTGTCTGTCTCTCCTCTTGGAGCACAAACTCTGTGAGGGCAGAGACCAGACTGGGCTTGTTCACAACCATATATTGTAGATTTTGTCTACCTCTGCAGGTGCACATGCTACTGACATTCATGAAGGGGACAAGGGTGTCTACAGATGTAGTTAGCAACTGAGAGGCATGAGGGAGACGTGGCAAGGTTTGCTTCAGTTCTTGAATGATGAACCATTTGTGCTACCAGGTGAAAATCATCCAGAGATGCATTTCTCAGTGTATCTTTCTATAATTCCATGTTCTTCTAAATTCATCTTAGTTCTCATTTGTAGACTGAGAAAAAGAGAGTGAAAAGAATGTTCTTACTTTCCTTACGCATATTGAGTAGGAAAGTCCATGCTTTTCTAAAGTGTGGCCAACATTTAGATTTGACATATATGCATAACATTTTAGGCACTAATTCTCAGCCAGGAACAGAACATATTAGGAAAAGCACCAGCCTTGGGGTAGGGATCACTATGCTGACATCTGGCTTTAACTTGTACTAGCCCTGAAATTTATTTTACTGCTCTCAATAATGGGACAGGTGACATTGACCTGAAGGAGTTATTGGCACAATTAAATTAAGTGAAATACTATTGATGACATACTTGGGACACAATAGGCCTTTGGTAGACATGGTTCTACTTTCTTCTATCTGCAGTGAATTTCGTAGCTAAGGGTAAATCTTAAAAAAAACAAAAACAAAACAACACTTGCCTTTAAGCCCATCAGTTTAAAATAACTTAAAAGTCACCTTTTAATTAATTAATTAGCTAATTAATTTTAATTATATAGTGGGGTGACATTGGTCCACAAAAACAAGCACATTTCAAGTGTACAACACGATAAAACCTCATCTGCACACTGCATCATGCACCCATCACCTCAGGCAGAGTCTCTTTCTGCCCCCATTTGCTGCCCCTTTGTCCACCTCCCCCTACTCCCTGCCCCCCTTCCCTTTGGCTATCACCACTGGTTGTCTGTGTCTATGGGTTGTGCATATATGTTCTTTGGTTAATCCTTTTGCCTGCTTTTATCCAGCACCCCGCCCTCCTGACAGCTGTCAGTCTGTTCTATGTATCAAAGACTCTGTTTTTCTTTTGTCATTTTATTTGGTTCATTAGATTCCATATATAAGTGAGACCATAGGGTATTTGTCTTTCTCTTACTGGCTTATTTCAATTAACATAATCTCCAGTCCATCCATGCTATTGCAAGGAGTGAGAGTTTCTTCTTTTTTTCATCTACATAGCATTTCATTGTATAAATGTATCACAGCTTTTTATCCACTCATCTACTGATATGCTATTTCCAGAGCTTCGCTATTGTTAACACTGCCATGAACATAGGGGTGCATATATTCTTTCAAGTCAGTGTTTCATAATTCTTAGGATATATTCCCAAAAGTGGTATCACAGGATCAAAAAACAGTTCCATTTTTAATTTTTTGAGGAACTCCATACTGATTTCCTCAGGGGCTTTTAAATGAATTTCACTCCTGAAGAATGTGGGCATCCAGCATTTGCATTTAAAAAAGTACATAATCTTGGTTTTGTCCATATGTCCTTTATGGTTGTTTCTGAAAACCTTACCCTCATTTCTCCACATTTTCCCCTCCCACCTCCCCTCTGGTTACTGTCAGATTGTTCTTAATTTCAATGTCTCTGGTTATATTTTGCTTGCTTATTTGTTTTGTTAATTAGGTTCCAATTAAAGGTGAGATCATATGGTATTTGTCTTTCACTGCCTGGCTTATTTCACTTAGCATAATGCTTTCCAGTTCCATCCATGCTGTTGCAAAGGGTAGGAGCTCCTTCTTTATTCCTGCTGCATAGAATTCCACTGTGTAAATGTACCATAGTTTTTTGATCCATTAGTTTACTTATGGGCACCTAGGCTGCTTTCAGCACTGGTCTATTGTAAATTTTAGTGTATGAACATCAGAGTGCGTAAGTTCTTATGGATTGGTGTTTCAGGGTTCTTAGGATATAACACTAGCAGTGGAATTACCAGGTCAAACAGCAGTTCCACTTTTAGTTTTCTGAGAAAATTCAGGGGAGGGAGGTGAGGATGGCTGGGTTGTGGGGGAGTGATGGGGGTAAATGCAGACAACTGTACTTGAACAACAATAAAATAATTTTAAAAAGATAAAATAAAAAGTATTATTTTTCTCTAAGTTATTTTCTCCATTAGGCCAGCATTTTAACTTTATGGTAGAGAGACTTTTCATTACACTAATTGGTTCTAAGATATCAATAGCTCACAGACATTTAAGAGGAATGCCTGCTTGTTAAAAAAGGATCTTGTTTTCTGTAAAATTGGGTCATTATGATAGAAATTCTGGCAGTGTAAAGTAAAATTAAGATTTGGGGGGACAATCTGCAGTGTACTGCTTTTCAAAAAAGATTTACTGGAACCTCTTAGTGCACTGCACACAGGAACCACCTGTACCTCTTTGTTGGTTCTGGGTATGCTCTCTCCTCTTTTCTCCCCATTACCAGTCCCATCAACAGATTCACACACATGTGCACACACATGCACACACCTGTGGACATACACCTGTGCTCACTAGTGTGTTGTGCACAAACACACAGGCAAATGGTGTTGTAGCATGGTCAGGAGGCACCTCTGACAGGTACATTTGCTTATTAAATGTAGTGTGGCAGGTAACTATACACAACATCACTTTATTTTTCTTTGGATTTTTCTTAAGAAAAATACTTCATCTCCTTATACCACCTAATCTTCAAAGAAAACAGGAATTCAATGCCCAGGATCCTGGGAACAGAGAAGGTTAGATACCCCTCTCAAGCAGTACTTGGACTTTTGCCTCACCACCCCTTCTTTGAATTCTCTCAAGATCAAAAATAAGAGGCTCTGTCCTGAAAACACTCTGGGGTTTGGGCTATTTTTGGCCACATCTTCCTTTCCCTGAGCCTGCCCTTGGGCAGGGAGGGGTGTCTCACTCTTCTTTGTGTTATTGGCAGTCCTGTTCTGGCCCTGGCATCACTGATGAGGGCAGTTGTGTCCTTTGCATGACCTGGCCTGGTGTCAGTCTCACCGTAATGACATCCTCTCTGCAGATCTGCTATGGAAATGGCTCTCCTGACATCCTACAGGGGCCTCCTCTTCAGAGCTCCCACCATCACTCTGTCCTAAGAAGTCACCCTGGGAAGGCTTGTGTCTAGGAAGCCATCACCTAGCTCCCAGCTCTAAAAGTATCTGTTGTTGTCTTTTTCTGTCTTTTTGCTTCTTGTAAGGGGAAGAAGAGAAAGAGTTCAGTAAGCTGATCTTTCCCTAAACCCCACCCTACTCTGAGTGTAATCAGGTAATATCCATTACACAAAGAATTTCAAAGGTTCCTTTGCTGAGACTCTGGGCCACAATGCTGCCCATTGTTTACACTTTAATTAACTTCTGTTTTACTGATTTATTTTTTTAAAGATGAATTAGCCTTTTGCTTGGAGTTGAATTATTGCAATTTGAAACTCCTCATGCCTTTCTTGAGAACTTTAAAGTGCAGTCAAGGTTGTTTATGTGCAGAAAATCAAATTAGCAAAAACTATTACAGTGGCTAAATGGCTTAGGGTGGTCGGGTTGATGAGAACAGTAATTGGGAAGCACCCTCCTTCACACCCAAAAGCTGTCTCTTTGAAGGCCATTCTCACCTATAAGCAGATTTGCTGACCTCTGACCCAGTGGTTAAAAGGACATGGGCACTGACTTTGCACAGTAAAATTCCACCTCCTTCATATGAAAATATCCAAAAGAGAGTGATTAAAGAAGAACTCAGAGGTAGAATTGTGGAGGGAAAACAAGAAAATGTGTTGAGAATGAAGATAATAAATTGGATAATAAGAAACACATTTGCATGTGCAATGAAAATGAATTGCATAACTCAACCAAGACAAATGTGGTCCATTCAGAAATAAAAGGCTGCCATTGCCTGTGCTGGAAAGCTAAAGAAGGGTGACCATATTTTAGGTGACCAAGAGGGAAATAATTATATTCTACTGTCAGCATATCCTCTCTCCACAGTGACCAGACACAAAAAAGAAAAGCACTAGTTATTTCCAACTGTTATAAGGCTATGAAGAATTAGAAGAGTTACAGATCTAGGAATGTCTTCATGAAAATCAAACATACTTATTAACAGCCTTCTCCAAAAGTTTACGTGAATATGCATTTCATAAAAGCATGTGTTCCTATGAACCACAATGATGCTTGGTGAGTATTCTGAAATTATGTTATAAAAAGAACCAAGTATTCAAAAGCCTTTAGCCTTTTTATGACCAGAATATTGCTGCATTTAGTCTGCTGCAAATGTGCTTGCTACAGTTAACCTGATGACTACATAGTAAGGACCAGTCCACAACTTCCAAAAACCCACACAGCTCCTTCAAACACTGAGGTGGCTAGCTGTGAAAGGGAGGACACTAGACAGAAAACAAACTTTCTAACACCAAAGCATAAATTACCACACTCTAATCCTTAGTTGTTAAAAGGAACAGATTCTCCAGAACAAAGCTTTTCCTGTAACACTAAATATGTAATTCAGTGCCTTAAGCTTCTATAAAGAGCAGCCAAAACTAAGCTTAGATAGATGCAGTCATACAGAGTTATTCAGAATCTAATACAGACCTTTAAACAGTTTAGCCATAATTGATTGGTCTCTGTATAATTTTGAATAACTGAAGAATTCTAGGTAATGAGTTGCAGAGAAATTTCATATGCTGATTCTCTTTGGAGCTACAATAAAAGGGATGTTAGAACTAGTGGTAAATATTAAGTTCTGGTCCTCACTTGCCTCCACTTAGCTATGTCACCTTGAATGAGTTTGTACAAACTTCAGTTTCCTTATCAAGAATAGGTGTTAAAAAACCCTCACTTCCTCTCAAGGATGTAAAGATCAGTGACAGAATATTTTAAACTGAAAACATTGTATACACACCAGGGTTTTGTGTTTCTAGGGAACTTGGGTTTGTAAAGATGATTTAAATTGTTCTGCCATTAAAACTTGTACTTTTGAAGCTTAATTATATAAAGAATGAAGAAAAACATTTTTGAATCAGGAAATCTTTTGTCAGGACTAAAAATCTGGGGCACCTATCTTATAGTTATTTTAAGGACTAAATTTTTCAATATTGATAAATATAATGATTATTGCAGGTACCCAAGTGTGTTATGGGAAGTGATAGCATCTTTGTTCACTGTTGCTCTTTGTATGTTTGAACCTGAATGTGATCATGCTTTCTAAGATAACTTTATCACAGAAAAGTTAGTAACTAGGGTGTTGTGTCATAATTTACTGTTTAGTTCTGAATAAAATAGTTTATTTTGAATGATGACAATATCTGTTTTTAAACGAAGCATTAACCTACATAGAAAGAACTGAGTAAAATAGACAATTGTTTTCAAAATCTACCATGCAGATTTTAACCAATCTCAGAGAAAAATGTAATTGTATGCAAATAATAAAAATAAGAGTGGGTTCACATTTCAAAATATATGATAGTGTTTTATATTTTTAATAGTGTTGCTTTTAATTGTTGTTCAAGTACAGTTGTCTCCATTTTCCCCCTACAATTCCCCCCCCCAGCCATCCCCACCTCCCACCTCTGATCCCACCCCACCTTGGTTTTGTCCATGTGTCCCAACTACAACTCATTGAAATGTAGAAAGTGGTGTTGTCTCCAGTTACCGCGCAGGAAACAAGGTTTCTGACAAGCTTGAGAAACTTGCCCTGAGTCACAGTTAGTGGAGCTTTTCAGTTCAGAGTTGTTGTAGTTTTCTCTTTTTATAACCTACATTGCCTTTTTAGCTATCAATTTTCAAAGTGAAGTAAATAAGGTCATTAGATACATTTGGACATGACTCTATGCTTTGGATTTTCCCACATAGTTCAATATGACAGTATTCTGTAAAATATCTCAAATCAAAATGAAACTATCATGTGTAAAACACCTAGAGAAATTAACTTCCCATTACAGGTACTTAAAGTCTTATATCCCTCTGTTAAAGGCTAATTAAACATTTATTCATGTCTCTTCTAAACCCCAGAGTATTCAGGTCCAAAGGGGACAATCTCTAGGAAAGAGAAAAACAACAGAGAAAGAATTTTATGTAGGAAACTGATTGGTATACCTGTAACTAACCACAGATGGCAGTAGGGACAGCCTGGCCCCAGCGCAGAAACCAAACAGAGTGTATGAAGCTCTTTCTGAAAGCAAAGTGAGGAGTCTGTCCAAGAGCAGGTAAGACTAATGAGGCGGGTACCTAGCAGAACTGAAAGAATTTTGCAGGATAGTTTCAAACCAGAGTGAATCATTTAAACTGAATAAAGTCTGAACCACATGGCCCAGGGAATGAAGTCAGAAGTAATGACATCCAATGTGACTAGACCACCTTCTTACACCATATGCAAGAATAAGCTCAAAAGTAAATAAAGAAAAAATAAACAAATGGGACTACATCAAACCAAAAATGTTTGCACAGAAAAGAAAACCAACAACAAAGTGAAAAGACAACCCACTGAATGGGAGAATATACTTGCCAATGATACATCTGATAAAAGGTTAATATCTAAAATGTATAAACGAATACAACTCAACACCAAAAAAAAATCAGTTTAAAAAATGGGCAAAATATCTGAGTAAACACTTCTCCAAAGAGGGTATACAAATGACTAATAGACATGACAAAAATGTTCAGTGTCACTAATCATCAGATTAACACAAATTAAAACCACAATGAGCTATCTATCACCTTACACCTGTCAGAGTAGCTACCCTCAATAAATGAAACAAGTGTGGGAAAGAAAGAGGGAAAAGGAAACCTCTGTGCACTTTGGTGGGAATACAGATTTGTGTGGCCACTGTGAAAAAGAATATGGAGTATCCTCAAAAAAATTAAAAATAGAACTGACTTATGACCCAGCAATTTCACTTCTGGGAATGTATCTGAAAAACTCAAAACAGTAATTTGAAAGAATGTATTCACTGCTATGTTCATTACAGTGTTATTTACAATAGCCAAGACTTGGAAGCAGCTGGAGTGTCCATCAGTAGATGAGTGGATAAAAAACAAAAAACAAAAACACTGTGATACATTTACACAATGTAATACTTACTCAGCTGTAAAATAGAAGGAAATTGTATCTTGTGCAACAGCATAGCATGGATGGATCTGGAGATTATTATGCTAAGTGAAATAAGCCATTCAGAGAAAGACAAATACCATATGATTTTACTTATATATGGAATTTAATGAACAAAATAAACCAACAAACATAGAAACAGAGGCATGGATACATAAAACATACTGACAGCTGTCAGAGGGGAGGGTGGTTAGGGGGCTGGGCGAAAAAGTGAAGGGATTAAGAAAAAAAGCTCATAGACATATCAGTATGGTGATACCAGAGGGAAAGGGGAGTGGGGCAAGGTAAAGGGGAGATAAATGGTGATGGAAGGGAACTTGACTTTGGGTAGTGAACACACAATGAATATACAGATGATATATTATAGAATTGTATACTTGAAATCTATATAATTTTGTTAACCAATATCACCCCAGTAAATTCAATATTTTTTTTAAAAAATGATGACATGCAAGCTCTCATTATAATTAAAGCTATTTAACACTGTTACCAGCAGGTACCCTGGTGTCAGTGTCTGCATCCAACTGAGGATTAAACTCCATTCAAGAAGTAACCCTTCTGATCAAAATGTGAGGGAAAAAAAGGAAGAGATATAATCCTTCTCCTGCTTCTTAGAAAAGCAAAGGCATGGAAAGAAAAAAGTGGTGGGTCAAGGCTGCTGACACCAGACATAGAGCATTAAAAGGGGAGGTGGGTACAAGGACCCTCAGACCCTGTTGCCAGGTAATAAGTAACTAGCACCCAGTAGTTTCCAGAATCTGTGAGAGGGAAGAACCATTTCCAAAGATACAATAGTGATAAAGGTTTGGAATTTAAGTGACCTTAGAGAAATTAAAGATCATCCACAAAGAGTGATAAGGACTTTGGAACATGAAGGTCACATTCCAGTGGAAGAAAAGCAATCTGAGCAGAAATTAGACCAACCGTGAAGTAAACTGGAAGACTAACTCCTTAACCCAACCTGAATAAGGGTTTTCACAGTTTGTTTCTTAAGGCTATACAAACCCATATTAATATCCACCCCATCTGTCTTGGGTTTTTTTTGGTGGTTCTTCAGTTAGCTACTCTGGCTTTGTTGTATACCACCTAGTTTTTTAAAAAAGTGTCCAGTTATTAGTGTAGGTACATATTTAGACTATTTCAGTTCAGATCTGGCAAAATAACATCAATAATACCTGAGGTTATAAAGCTAATTACATATTGCAAAACCCAACAAACTCTCTTCTATTCTTTGGACCTCTTTATACATATAGATGATAAATCTAAATATAGATGGATGGCTGGAAAGACAGAGAGATGAAGATAGGTGGATGGACAGATGGACAAATAAACAGATGGGCAGATGGATAGATGGGTGGATAGAAGAATGGGCAGATGGATGGATGGACGGAAAGAGAGAGGATGGAAGGTATATGGGGGGGACCCAAAAAGCAACCAGAATTATCTTCTGGAGGGTGGGCCTCTTGTAGTACAGACTTCCTTTGCTTAGGTGAGTGTATTCATATATCAGTGTACCAGCTGACTGGTGTTTGTGAGAGAGTGAAATTTTTTTAAGACTCTTTCAATGTGTTTGCCCATTTCATGATGGGTAATTTACAAGTACACCTGCTCACACTGTGCTGAAGTGTTCAGCAGTTTTTTACCCAAAACAGCATGATCCCACTGCCCCACCCTCCCTATTCACTTGATCTCACCCTCAGCAACTCTGTTTTTGTTTGTTTCCCCAGATGAAAAAGTCCTCATAGGGAAAAATTTTCCTATGTGGAAGAGGTGAAACAAACAACAGCAGAAACACTAAAAGGCATCAAAACCAAGGAGTTCAAAAACTGTTTTGAGCAGTGGGAAAAAACATCTTGACAGCTGTATTGCGTCAAATGGAGAGCACTTTCAAGGTGACTAAAGTTTAAACATGTAAGAATAAATACACAATTTTTTATAAATAAATTTCTGTTTCCTTGGGGTCCCCCCTCATGTAAGTGGTAAAAATAGAGGAAAGAAAACAGGAAAGACAAGTACCACTTTTGCCTGTACTTCAAGCCTCAGTTTAGTCAGTTTTTTATTTAGCCCATCCACCTTCATAATGGATGTTTGATTGTTTCTTTCTATGACATTCAAACTTTAAGTTCCCAAGTGGCAGGGTTGATCTCTATGAATTCTTTTAAAAAGAAACTGGTACAAAACCACATGTAGATAATAGAGATTTTTTAAATGTGGGGCTTGGTAGGATGATAAATCTAACACTAGTTAAGCCAATGAGAGAAAATTTGGCACTAGATTTGTATAACAAAGAGCAGGGTTGTAAATTCTAAAATAAAAGTTCTTTTTTTATTATTTTATTGTTGTTCAATTACAGTCATCTGTATTTTCTCCCCACCACACCTCCACACCAGCCAAACCCCCTCCCTCCCTTGCTTGCACCCTCCCCCTTGGTTTTGTCCATGTGTCCTTTATAGTAGTTCCTGAAAACCCTTCTCCCCACTGTCCCCTCTCCGCTCCCCTCTGGCTATTGTTAGATTGTTCTTAATATCAATGGCTCTGGTTATATTTTGTTTGCTTTTTCTTTTGTTGATTATGTTCCAGTTAAAGGTGAGATCATATGGTATTTGTCCCTCACCTCCTGGCTTATTATGCTTAGCATAATGCTCTCCAGTTCCATCCACCCTGTCACAAAGGGTAGAAGGTCCTTCATTTTTTCTGCTGTGTAGGATTTCAACGTAAAAACGTACCACTGGTTTTTGATCCGTTCATTTACTGATGGGTACTTAGATTGTTTCTAGCACTTGTCTACTATGAATTGTGCTGCTATGAACATTGGAGTGCATAGGTTCTTTTGAACTGGTGTTTCAGGATTCTTAGGATCTAATCCCAGAAGTGGAATTGCCAGGTCACAAGGCAGTTCCATTTTTATTTTCCTGAGGAAATGCCATACTGTTTTCCACAGTGGCTTTACCAGTCTGCATTCCCACCAACAGTGCACTAGGGTTCTTTTTTCTCCACATCCTCTTCAACACTTGTTGTTTGTTCATTTGTTTATTATGGCCATTCTCTCTGGTGTGAAGTGGTATTTCACTGTGGTTTTAATTTGCATCTCTCTGATGGCTAGTGATGCTGAGCATCTTTTCAAATATCTCTGTGCCCTCTGTATGTCCTAATTGGAGAAGTGTCTGTTCATGTCCTTTTTCCATTTTTTAATTGGGTTGAATGTCTTCCTGTCATTGAGTCATATCAGTTCTTCATATATTTTGGAGATCAACCCCTTGTCTGAGATATCAATGGCAAACACGTTTTCCCATATAGTTGTTTCTCTTTTCATTTTAATGCTGTTTTCTTTAGCCATACAGAAGCTTTTTATTTTGATGAAGTCCCATTTGTTTTTGCTTTCCTCTATGTCTCTTGCTCTAGGGGACATATAAGTGAAGATGTTGCTGCATGTAATGTCTGAGATTTTCCTGCCGATGTTTTCCTCTGGACTTTTAGGGTGTCATGACTCATATTTAAGTCTTTTGTCCACCTTGAATTTATTTTTTTGTGTATGGTGTAAGTTGGTGATCAAGTTTCATTTTTTTGCATGTAGCTGTCTAGATCCCCAACATCATTTGTTGAAGAGGCTATTTTACTCCATTTTATGCTTCTTTCCCCTCTGTCAAATATTATTTGACCATAGAGACTTGGCTTTATTTCTGGGCTCTCTGTTATGTTCCATGGATCCAACTGTCTGTTCTTATGCCCATATCAGGCTGTTTTGATTACAGTGGCCTTATAATACTGTTTAATATTAGGTATTGTTATCTCTCCTGCTTTGTTTTCTTTCTCAAAATTGCTGCAGCTCCTCAAGGTCATTTATGGTTTCATATAAATTTCTGAAATGTTTCTTCTATATCTGTGAAGAATGTCATTAGTACTTTAATAGGTATTGCATTGAATCTATAAATGACTTTGGGTAGTATGACCATTTTGATTATGTTAATTCTTCTAATCCATGAGCATGGTACATGCTTCCACTTGCTTGTGTCTTCCTTAATTTCTTTCTTCAGTGTTGTACAGGTTTCTCGGTCCAGATCTTTTACCTCCTTGGTTAGGTTTATTCCTAGGTACTTTATTTTTCTTGTTACTATATTAAATGGGATTTTTTTCCTGATTTCTCTTTCTGTTATTTCATTGTTGGTGTACAAAAATGCCTTTGATTTCTGAATATTGACTTTATATCCCACTGTTTTGCCAAATTCATTTATTAGGTCAAGTAGTTTGTTGGTGGAGTCTACAGGATTTTCTACGTATGTTACAGAAAAGACAACTCAGATGGCCTGGGAGTTTACGAAGTGGGGTTTATTCACACATGCGGACCCAGAGGAGATAAGATCCAAATTCTGGGCCCTGAGTTTAACCTGGGGCTTGCTTATATACTCTGTTACAAAAGCGAAAGAGGAGGGGCGAGCAGCTGCTAAAAGCAAGCACACAGAAGCAGAAGTGAAGGTTAGTGTTTTGGCCTTGAGATAACTGCTTATCGGGAAAGACTGCTGTCTGGGAACAGCTGCTGGTCAGCTCCTCCCTAAGAATGACTACTGTTTAGTTATGTCCCATCACACGTACACTATCATGTCATCTGCAAACAATGACAGTTTTACTTCCTCCTTTCCAATATAGATGTCTTTTATTTCTTTTTCTTGTCTGATTGCTGTGGCTAGGACATCCAGTATTATGTTGAATAGGAGTGGTGAAAGTGGGCATCCTTGTCTTGTTCCTGATCTTAGTTGGAAAGCTGTAAGTTTTTGTCCATTGAGTATGATGTAGGCTGTAGATCACTCAAACATCGCCTTTATTATGTTGAGAAATGCTCCCTCTATTCTCACTTTGCAGAGTGTTTTTTATCATAAATGGGCACTGTACCTTATCAAATGCTTTTTCCACATCTATTGATATGATCATGTGACTCTTGTCTTTCATTTTGTTTATATGGTGTATTATGTGTATTGATTTGAAAGTATTGCACCATCCTTGCATCCCTGGGATGAATCCCACTTGGTCATGTGTATGACATTTTTAATGTATTGGTGGATGACGTTTGCCAATATTTTCTTGAGGATTTTAACATCTATGTTCAACAGCAATATTAGTGTAAAGTTTTCTTTCTTTATTGTGTCTTTATCTGGTTTTGGGATTAGGATGATGCTGGCTTCATAGAAAGAATTTGGGAGTCTTCCATCTTCTTGAATTTTTTGAAATAATCTGTGGAGGATAGGGGTTAGCTCTCCCTTAAATGTTCTGTAAAATTCTCCTGTGAAACAATCTGGTCCAGGGATTTTGTGTGTCAGAAGCTTTATGAATACTGCTTCAATTTCTTCTGCTGTTATTGGTCTGTTCAGGCTTTCTGTTTCTTCTTAATTGAGTTTTGGGAGATTATATTTTTCTAGAAATCTGTCCATTTCACCTAGGTTGTCAAATTTCTTGGCATACATTTCTTTGCACTAATTTTGTACAATTCTTTGTATTTCTGTACTATCAGTTGTAATTTCTCCTCTTTCTTTTCTGATTGTGTTTATTTGAGTCCTCTCTCTTTTTTCTTGGTGAGTCTCCTTAGAGGCTGGTCTATTGTGTTTATCTTTTCAAAGAATCAGCTCTTGGATTCATTGATCCTTAGAATTGTGTGTTTAGTCTCTATTTCATTTAATTTTGCTCTGGTCTTGGTTATTTCCTTCCTTCTACTTGCTCTGGGCTGTCTTTATGGTTGTTCCTCAGGTTCTTGTAGGCATAGGGGTAGGTCCTTTATTTGAAATGTTTCTATCTTTTTTAGGTAGGACTGTATCACTATGTACTTCCCTCTCAAGACTGCCTTCACTGTGTCCCGTTATTTTGGGGTTGTTGTGAGTTCATTTTCATTTACTTCCAGAAACTTTTTGATTTCTTCCCTAATCTCATTCTTGACCCATTTGTTGTTTAATAGCATGCTATTCAATCTCCATGAGTTTGAGTATTTGGGGTTTTTTTCCTTGAGATTGGTTTGTAGTTTTAGTCCCTTGTGGTCAGAGAAAATGCTTGATATTATTTCAATTTTCTTGAATTTTTTGAGGCTTCTTTTGTGTTCTGTCATGTGGTCTATCTTTGAAAATATTCCATGTGTATTTTGCTTCTTTGAGATGAAAGGCTCTCTATATATCTCAATTAAGTCCATTTCATCTAGGGCATTGTTCAATGCCACAATATCTTTGTTGATATTTTGTTTGGAAGATCTGTCCATTTTTCACAGTGGGATATTGAAACCCCATACTATAATTGTGTTGCTGTCAATATCTTTCTTGAAGTCCTCCAAGATTTTCTTTACACATTTGGGTGGCCCTATGTTGGGTGCATATATATTTAGAATGTTTATGTCTCTTGATGGATTTTTCCCCTCTGTATTATGATGTGACCTTCTGGGTTTCTTTTTATGGTCTTTTTTGGAATTCTATTTTGTCTGATATGATTATTGCTACCCCAGCTTTTTTTTTTCCTGTCCATTTGCTTGGAATATTTGTTTCCAGCCCTTCACTTTCAGACTGTGTGTGTCTTTTATTCTGAGATGGGTCTCTTGTAGGCAGCTTGTGTGTGTCATGTTTTCTTATCCATTCAGCTATTCTATGTCTTTTGACTAGGGCATTTAATCCATTTATGTTTAAGGTTATTATTGATAGATACTTATTCATTGTCATCTTTTTATACCTGTGTTCCTCTCTGTTTCACTGTCTTTTTTGTTGTTGTTGTTGTTCTTAAAGAAAACTCTTTGGCATGTCTTGCAGAGGTGGTTTGGAGGAGGTGTATTCTTTGAGACTTCATTTGTGTGGGATGTTCCTTATTTGGCCTTCCATTTTAATTGAGAGCCTTGCTGGATAAAGTAGTCTTGGTTGCAGGCCTCTGGTTCTCATTACTTGGAATATTTCTTGCCATTCTCTTCTGGCTTGGAATGTTTCCATTGAGAAGTCAGATGCTAGTCTTATGGGGGGGGGTCCCATTGTATGTTACTTCCTGTTTCTCCCTTGCTGCCTTTAAGATTCTCTCTTTGTCTTGGAATTTTGCCTTTTTAATTATGATGTGTCTTGAAGTGGGCCTCTTTGGTTTCCTCTTGATTGGGACTCTCTGTGTTTCCTGGATTTGTGTGACTTTTTCTCTCATCAAATTAGGGAAGTTTTCAATAATTACTTTTTTAAACAGGTTTTCTATTCCTTGCTCTTCTTTTCCCTCTGGTATCCCTATTACACAGATATTATTATGTTTCATGTTGTCCTGTATTTCCCTTAATCCCTCTTCATTTTTTTTCTGAGCCTCTTTTCCTTTTCTTGCTCATTCTGGGTGTTTTATTCTACCTTGTCCTGCAGCTCACTGATCCAATCTTCTGCTTCATCAAGCCTGCTTTTGATTCCTTCTACTGTGTTCTTCAGTTCAGAAATTGTATTGTTCATTTCATCTTGGCCCTTGTTGATAGTTTTTATTTCCTTTTTTGTGTTGATATATTTTGCAATTAGTTCATTGTAGTTTCTCTGTAGTTTTTGGTAACTGTCTGTGAACTCATTGAGCTTCCTGATAATCATTGCTTTGAACTCAATATCTGATAGTTGACTTGCTTCTCTTTTATTTAGCATTCTTTTTGAGACTTCCTCCTTTCCTTTTAGTGGGGATATTTCTTTGTCTTCCCATTGTTTTTGAGACTCTTCTTGTTAGCCTCTGCTTCTTAAATTTATCTGTTCTGACTCCCAGGGTTTATGGTATGAACTTCTATGGTACAAGACCTGTGAGATTCAGTGGTTCAGTCTCCCTGATTTCCTGAGCTCACTGGTCTTTGGTTTTTGATTGTTGTTGCATCTTTCTTTGGTGGATCCTTCCCTCTAGCTGGTTAAATGAGGGTCATTCCATCCAACACCTCCTGTATTCTGTTGTGCAAGTGTGAGCAGGTTGTGTTGAAGATGGTTCTTCTGTATGTACAAGGTTTTGAGGATTCTTTCTTGCTTTTGTTCTGTTGTTTGTTCTGAGTAATTTCTCCACCATTTAGTTGTATTTCCAGATCGGTCCTGGGTTGAGTTAGTGTGGCTTCCACTCCCTCCTTCACCTTCTTCTGTTGTTATCTGTTGGTGGTTCCTTTGTTGATAGGTTCCTCTTCTATCAGGTATCCTGGTGTTCACAGCTTCCACCTACTCTTTTTTGTGATCAGTTGGTAGGGAAGGCAAAGTGGTTAAAATAATTTTTAAGCTGAAGTGTATTGTATGGTATTTAAAGTATCAACTGTCTGATTTTTCAATGTCCTACACAATTTTTGGTCTCCAATCTTCATATATGCTGGGATACTGTTGGCTGTTGGCTCTGTTCCTCAGAAGATGGGCTAGGTGTTTCACTTGTGTGCAGAGGGAAGTGGACTCTGCTCCCACATATCTTGCTGCCATCTTCCCAAATCTCTAAAATAAAATTTCAATCTAAAATTACTATTGCTGGCAAGTTTAGAGAAACAAAAACTATGAGATGGTAAGAATAAGAGAAATAAATGATCATAAAAAATTCAACTGCAACATAGTATTAAGAGTTTACCTCCATATTCCCCAAAATAGTTCCCCCCTGAAATGAAACCATATAAAGTAGTAGATTCAGCACAACCAAAATAATGGCATATGTACTTCACATGTTCCCAGACCTAAACACCTTGGAAAGCTGAAGTCACATTTATTATGACCATTCCTATCTTAAACAGTTTTGACACATCTGGGTTTGGGTGTTGAGCAGATGAGGGCTTTTAAGAAATGTACACCAGGCCAACTGAGCTTTATCATACAGGGTTCTTTTGATTTTTTATCACTCGTTCCAATTTTGTCACTATCATTGAGAATTTCAGAGAATGATTCATTATAATGATGTTTTGAAGCAAATTAGGTATATTAACCTCTATTTGGAAAAGCAATATTGTAGGTTTAAACGCCTCTTAAGCCTACCTGAGATTTCCCACAGGTGGCTGGTGGCTTACACACTGGCACATTTACTTGTCACCAGGATCCTCTCTCTCTGCCCCAATGACACTGTACTTCACTTCCTTAAAATCAGTCCATGTCTACCTATGCATGGTTAATACCTAATATGCATTATTTACTGGCTATTATGAATCTGAGGGCTCAGCCAGTGTCCTGAAATTTCCTTTATAATGTTCTTAAAGTGAGACAACACTAGAACAGGAACAGGAGGAAGCTAGTGGGAACCAGGGGCCTGAAACGGAAGCCACATCTTGATGGACCAGTCCTAAGGAGAGTGGGGACTAGCCAAGCAGGAGTAGGCTCTATCCAGAGGGCAATTTTTTTCTAGAAATTAATTCTTAGACTTTTTATTACCATTTGTGCTATCCATATTCATGTGGCATGACAGAAGAGGAGTCCACACGCCTGGAAATAGCCTCCCTACATACAAGTTCCCAGTAAATCTGTCCCTTAATCCATGCCAGAGACCCTTCCTCAAAATGCAGATGGATGGTAACTTGGAAGTTACTGAAACCCATGGTGTTCTTGTTTGCCTGTTAATTTGCTCATTTTTCATCAAATGCTTCTATCAGGGCCAATATAATCAAAATAATTTAATCAATCAAAAAGTTAAGTAAACAAAGACACTGCATACATTTTTTACATACATGCATTTTTTTAAATATTTTATTTATTTAATATATTTTATTGATCATGCTATTACAGTTGTCCATTTTTTCTCCGCTTTATTTCCCTCAGCCTTGTACCCCTTTCCCACCATCATTTCCCCTCTTTAGTTCATGTACATGGGTCATATATATAAGTTCTTTGGCTTCTCCATTTCCCATACTATTCTTAACATCCTCCTGTCTGTTTTGTACCTATCCATTATGCTGCTTATTCTCTTTTCCCCAAATCAACCTCTTCCCCCTCCCCACTGATAACCCTCCATGTGATTTCCATTTCTATGATTCTGTTCTTGTTCTAGTTGTTTGCTTAGTTGGTTTTTGTATATTTTAAGGTTCAGTTGTTGATAGTTGTGAGTTTGTTGTCATCTTACTGTTCATATTTTTAACATCTTCTTTTTCTTAGATAAGCCCCTTTAACATTTCATATAATAAGGGCCTTGTGATGATGAAATCCTTTAACTTGACCTTATCTGGAAAACACTTTATCTGCCCTTCCATTCTAAATAATAGTTTTGCTGGATAGAATAATCTTGAATGTAAGTTCCTGCATTTCATGACTTGGAATACTTCTTTTCAGCCCCTTCTTGCCTGTAAGGTGTCTTCTGAGAAATCAACTGATAGTCTAATGGGAACTCCTTTGTAAGTAACTCTTTCCTCCTGCTACCTTTAAGATTCTCTCCTTATCTTTATGTTAAGTAATGTAATTATGATGTGCCTTCAAGTGTGCTTCCTTGGGTCCAACTTCTTTGGGACTTTCTGAGCTTCCTGGACTTCCTGGAAATCTATTTCCTTCACCAGATTGGGGAAGTTCTCCTTCATTATTTTTTCAAATAAATTTTCAATTTCTTGCTCTTCCTCTTCTCCTTCTGGTATGCCTATGATTCAGATGTTTAAATGTTTAAAGTTGTCCCACAGGTTCCTAAGCCTTTCTTATTTATTTATTTAATTATTTATTTATTTATTTATTTATTGAATTATTGTTTCTTCATTCTGTTCTGGTTGAATGTTTTTTTCTTCCTTCTGCTCCAAACTGTTGATTTGAGTCCTGGTTTTCTTCCAGTTACTATTGGTGCTCTGTACATTTTCCTTTATTTCACTTTGCATAGCCTTCAACTTTTTCTCTAATTTGCAACCATATTCAACCAATTCTGTGAGCTTCCTGATTTCCAGTGTTTTGAACTGTGCATCTGATAGATTGGTTATCTCTTCGTTGCTCAGTTGTATTTTTCCTGGAACTTTGATCTGTTCTTCCTTTTGGGTAATTTTTTTTTTTTTTGTCTTGGTGAGTGTCATGTACTGAGAGGCAAAGCCTTAGGTTTTCATCAGATCCGGGCAACCCATGTTGCTGCATTGTGATGCTGTATGTTGGGGAGTGGTTTGAGAGGGAACAGTGCCACTTGCTCTGCTTTCCGCCAGTTTTCAGTCACTTCCCCCACCACTTCCAATCAAACTGGGCCCTTCTGGTGCTAATTCCCAGGTGGATGGGTTTGTGTACCTTCTAGGACTGTGTTGGTCTCTCCATGGAACTCTCTCCTGTGAGGCTGGGAGTTTCTCCCACCATGTCAACTCTCACAGGTTTTTTCAGTCAGAGATTTTGAGGCCTTATTTCCTTGTACTGGAATTCTGGGTTGTGCATTCTGTCTCATTCCCCAGTTGTTCCTCCTGGTATATCTGCACACAAATGTGCGAACACCTTGTCCACCAGCTGCCACCTTGCCCACCCAGGTCCTCCAGCCACCACCTTGCCTCAAGTCCTCTCTGACCTGGCTGCCTGTTTCTTCCCCTCCTACTGATCTGGATGAATATTTCTTCTTTAATTGCTTGGTTATTCAATTTCCATACAGTTTGATTTTCTGTCAGTTCTGGCTGTTTTTTGTTTATAAATTTGTTGTTGTCCTTCTTTTGGTTGTGCAAGAGGGCACAGTGTGTCTACCTATGCCTCCATCTTGGTCAGATATTATTTATTTATTTTTAGACAGAGGGGAAGGAAGGGAAGAAGAGAGGCAGAGAAACATCAATGTGTGGTTGCCTCTCATGCATCCTCTAGAAGGGACCTGGCCTGCAACCCAGGCATGTGCCCTGACTCAGAAATGAACTTGCAACCCTTTGGTTCACAGGCCAGAGCTCAATCCACTGAGCCACACCAGCCAGGGCACGCTACAAGCATTTTTAAAAATAAACTGGATATCCATGTGTTATATTGTCCAGTGCATAACAGCCTTGAAAGTTGCTGGCTCTTTTAAAGTAGACAGTATTCTTCAGCAATTCTGACTGTCCCTGTGAGTGTAGGTTCCACCTGCACAGGTATGCACTATGTACATAACCACTGAGCTCCATCCATAGTCAATGGAACCCCCTTACAGTTGTCCTCTAAGGTACAATGTGTGGAGGACTGCCCAGGAGACAATTAAAAGGTATAATATCCACTAATTTGGAAGTTCACATGAGAAGCCAGCACTCTCTTTCAGATAGTTACAGTGAGTGTCAGTCTTGATGCCTTCAGCTTGCAACACCAAGGGTACTGATGAATCCTTACAATGGGGCAATAATCTGCTGTCAGAACTAAAACAGATGACTTGTCCTCCACTTGCTTCCATTGGCTTCAATTCCAGTGTGGTCCAAGATCCAACAACATTGCTATCACCTGGAAGCTCATGCCTCCAACCTAAGACCTACAGGAATAAAACCTGCATGTTAAGAAGTCCCTTAGGTGATGCTTATGTACATTAAAATGGGACACCTATTGCTCTAAATTAGAGAGTAGGGCTCAGAATTTGGGAACCTTCTGATTTACCTTGAAGACTTCTCCACTTGTCAGCCATGGAACTGAGAACCACCTGGGAATTGCAGAAGAGGTCAACATTGTCTCCTCCCTATTCTCACCTCCTCTCTCAGTCTGTTCAGGCTGCTATAACTCAACACTATCCACTGAGGAGCTTAAACAAAAAACATTTATTTCTCACATTCTGGGGCCTGGAAGTCTGATATTAAGACCCAGACAGATCTTGGGTCTACCCAGAGCCATCTTTTCAGTTGTAACAGATAGCCACTTTCTTACAGAAAGAAGGTGCCATGTCCTCACATGGCAGTGAGAGAGATCTCTCCTATCTCTTCCTTTTCTAATAAGGGTATTATTTCTATAACAAGGGCCCCATTTTCATGACCTAATCTGACCTTAACTATCTCATAGAGGCCTCTTCAAATTCATCACATTGAGCATTAGAACTTTGTGTGAATGTAGGGGACATTCAGTCCATAACACCTCTATCTGGGCTTAGCTCAGGTTTCACAATACAAATGCTCCCTGTGGTTCTAGAATGTCTAGAATATCATGATTTGAGCTGCAATGGAAGTTCAATGGGAAAGGTAGCTCACCTAAGGTTTGCAAAGGCCAAAATATAAGGGTTTTTGAAGCTTATCCCTTTCCTATTATCTTCTATGGGTTTCATCTACAGGTAAAATAATTATGAAACAAGGAAGAATGGGGTAGTTGAGACACTGAAATTGAAACATAATTCAGGATTCTGGGTAGGGACCACCATCAAAAGGAATCTGACATAATTGAGCATCACTTACTAAGTCAATCGCTCCTTTATTGGAGTTCATCCTCCATGACAGGCCCAACTCCAGGAACTGCTGTGATGGAACCATTTCTGATAAAATTGTTGGCATCAACCTGGAAGTCAGGTCCTCAAATCCATCTGCTGTCACCCAGAGTTTCCCTCCAGGTTGGATCCCTCTGGGACACCGTGAACCAGATATCCTGGCTGTTTCCTCTGCAAGAACCAGGAGTCTTCGGGAGTGACTGAGTTGAAAGGGGACCCAACGTGCTTGTGGCAGGAAAACCCATGGCATCTGTGGCTTTCTGTTTAGAAGGTGACTCTTAAGGGGTCAACCTCACCCTTAATGTCACTCCTAGCTCCTGAACAGAAAGAATATTTGAAGCCTATCTCCAATCAGTTATTCTCTATCTCCATGCATTCCCCACCTGACCTAGTTGTGCCTCAACTTCAGTCTGCTAATAAAATATCTATGCAAAGGGCCTTCAGGGAAGCTTGCCTCTTCATTTTAAAGACTCCCATAAAATGCACCTGTCCAAACCCCTAGTTATCCTGCAAGCTTCCCTCCTGCTAATTATGTTAATTTAGGGCATTAACTTATTTCATAAGGCAACAAAGGTCCCTGGCTCTCTCAGACACATAAGAATGAGTTCTTTTTATTACTTCACACTGGGTACAAACACCTGTTTACCAACCACCCAAGGTAATATGTGTGCATACTTAGGATTAGAAAGTTCTCCTCAGCTTTTTTATTTGGAAATTATTTCAGATGCTCTTCTCCCTTCAGTGCTTCAATGTAATTTCATGTTAACAGGAGTGGTTCTCCAGACAAGATGGTGCTAACAAGAGACATATTAAAGGGACCTATGGGGCGAGTATCCACATACCCACAGTGACAGAGATAGGTGGCCAGCCTTTGAGAACACATGGCCTTCTCTGTATTTCCCAGATCCACAAAGACCACAACAGTCTTCATGATAGGATTTTTTTGTGTGTGTGATTCCATTAGTCATATGTTTGTAATTATTTGCCAAATGACACTGGGAAATATATATTGGATTGGCCAATTTTTTTTCTGTAAAATAAAAGACACATTTTTTATTTTCACCAATAACTTTATTGATTTGGATATTTTGAGCATGTTGGCTGTCTACCATGTGCTATAACATTGATTGTTCTCAATTAATGTCTCAATTTGATCTCTATCAACTTCAAATGGTTTACCCAACCTAGCAGCATCCATCATCCAGCAAGAAATCTCCAGCATGAAACTTCACAAACCACTTTTGACACATTTAATCAGTCACAGCTCCTTCTCCATACACTGTGTAAATATTTTTTTGCATTTTACCTTTCTTGAGATAATAAAGCATAATATGCCAAAAATGTTGTGTATTTCTTCCATCTTCAATATTAAAATGGCTACACAAAAATTCAACAATTTGACAGCTGATATGACAGCTGTCACAATACAATTTTAAGAAAATTGTTTTGAATGAAGTTCAAGACAACTAAGTGCTACGAGAGCCATCTTACAGGAAAAAATAACCTTTTTGGCTAACCCAGTAGTTCCCAGGTAACCATTATTTATTTACCAGGTAACTCATATTTAGTTTGGCTTCACCCACCTGAATATTCTGAAGTCATTCCTATAAGAATATCTAAAACAGAAAGTTTCTGTCTGGACTTGGAGAACTAGTAATTCATTCCTATTCTGGTAAGATTTTCCAAGCTAAAGAGATTTCTTATTTCCTACGTAAGTGATGTGATTTTTGTGATGACTTTTATGCAGACAATATGTATGATGAAAATCATCCTCCAAACACTGTTTGCCATTGTTCTTAGGCATGGATTAAGGATTTGTGATAGGGACCTTTCAGATATTCTTCATTCATCATCCTGAGTGGACAGTGATAGACAGGGTTGAAGTGGAGACTAGAAGGGTCATTTTCCAGATAAATGTGGACATGCACAAATATATAAATCCTTATTATAAGTTGTGGATTTTATAGGTATATCTCCATGTACAAATAGCCTATTTTAAATGCTACATTATTATCAACATAAGGCAATTGAAGTGGTGATGAGTCCCAAGATTAATTTTTTAAAAAATTAGTCATTTAAGAAAGTAAAATAAATTTGTCTAACTTGCCTAAACATTAGCTTGGAAGCAGACATAAAAGGGAACAAAAAAAGGGCCTATTGGCTCCCTGACTACAAGTTTCTGAAAGGTGTGGGCGCTGCCCAGGAGCAGAGATTTTCCTGGGTCATGAGGAGAGAAGAATGATGCTGAAGCTTTACAAGCAAAAAAAACTTCCAGCTCCTGAAGAATGCCTCTTGAAGGCCCCTGGGGGCTAAGAAAACCATCTCAAGCAAGTATGCACACTGAGCTCTGAAAGGAGACCTGTACACAACCTGGACTTATGTATTTTGAGAGATTGGCTTTCCCAGCATGTACCTGAATGCCCCAAGTTTTTCCTTGTATCTAATGGGAGGCTCTTGTACCCAAGTGAGAATCTGAGTCTCCAGCTGTTGTAAATATGAAAAGGCCCAAACAACCATGGCAGGCCCCACTTCTGCTCAGTTCAACCCTGCATGGCCCACACGTGAGTGTTTCCCACTGAGTGGCAGGCTCTCTGCCCATGGAGGGATTTTTCTTAGGCTATGCACCAGCAAGGAGGCCCAGTGAAAGAATAGGTTTTTAAGCTACATCTTAACCCATCTATCTGTGGGGAAGGAATATTTCCCAATTCCAGTATCTTGAGTTTCTGCCCCAAGGAAAGCCTATTTGGCCTAAATTTCTGCTTCTCCCACTTAGGGCTACAAAAGAAGCAGAAATCCAGAGGGCAGTACTTAGCACAATAAGTTCTTCTTGTGACTCCAAGGGTAGGAATCTTGACAGAACCTTATTAGTACATGAGTATTGGGGTGACTATACAAGTCATAGAAACTCACATACCTCTTGTGTCCACCACACACACAGCATCTGAATTCTCTCTGCAACACCCCTTACAACCTACGTCCTTCACAGTTGTAGTTCTCAACACAATGAGCCTTAAAACCTGTGCCTGCTCTCCTCCTCCAATAGCTCCTATGAGTCTGATGTGCAGTCAGATTTGAGAACCACCCAACTACCAGAAACTATTGGATGCTTACATAGCAAAAACGTCCAGGAAGGCAGGCTAAGCTTGAACAGTTCCTGTCTGGTCAGTTTAGTTTTTTAGAGAAATTTTGATGTCACACACACACCCTGTCCTCAATTTCCCTTGGGACGGCCATCACTTTGTAAAAGACATTGTGCTGCCCTGGAATTCCAAGGTGTAACTTTAGTCACCCACATTCTCTAAGAAATGGACTAATTCTTACATGAGAGATGTGGTCTAGAGTTAAATAACAAATAGCATGTAAAGGTAATAGGTAATCAATAGGTTAATTGGATATTGGACTAAAGGAAAGATGTCAGAGAGTCTGAAGGTCCAGCCTGTGCTCTTGTGGTTCCACTCAGTTCATTCCTCTTCATGTGTGAGTTTCAAGGTTAGGCAGCTGAGCTGGGTCTCTGTTCCATCCTGGTAGTCTCAAGGCCAGCCTCCTCAGGGTGACAAGCTGTGTCTGTTTTCTTCAAGTGTCTAGAACAATGTCTTAAACACTGTAGTCCCTGAATAAATGTTTTCAAACAAATTAATACACTTCCAGCCCAGAGACTTAACTTCTGCTGACTCAGAGGTAATCACCAGACATGTTTCTGAGGTGGCCTTGTCAGTGTCATGAGCAGTAAGAGCATACTTGTCACATCCTTATGTGGAGAGCACAGACCACAGGAACATGTGTGTGATGCAGGCACAGTGCCAGCCCCTAGGAAGCCCTAGAGAAACATACTACAGCATCTCCCATGACCAGCAGTCCCCTGGGGCTTCTGGAGCTGTGAGAGCTGGGAGAGTTTACCAGGCAAAAATGCTTCTTTTTCTTCTATTACCTTCTTTTTGATGGCCAAACTTAGAACAAAATCAGTTCAAATGTTTTTAAATGGCTCTGATCACACAGACTTAGTGCCTTCAGACCCTCATTAGCTCTGTAGAGACACTGTTTCCATCTCTAGCACTACTTTCTGGTTAGCTTTTATGGGGCCAATAATTTGCAAATCCTGAGCTCCAGTAGCCCAGGATTCTAGGAGAGACCTGAGGTGAGCAGCACAGTAATCACATGTACACACAGTCCTTAAAACCTGCTCAGTGCTGTTCTAAAGGCTTTACATAAATAACTTACTTAGTCATGTAAATAACCTGTGAATTCAGTAGGTACTATGCTTATCTGCACTTTACAGATAGGGTAACTGAGACACAGAGAAGTGTTGTAGTTGTAGCAATTTGATCAAGGCCACCCAGCTCATAAGAGACAGAGCTTCAACTTAGGTCTTCTGGTTCCACAATCCATGCACTTGCTATAATGATACAGCTTTGATCTTAGAGCAAAGAAGTACTGTCCCCCGATTCTGAGTGATACACACCTGTTGGTGAAGTCACATTACATCCTGGAAAGAGATGGTATTGTTATGGGGATTGACTTGGGGAGGGTAGAGTGTGGGACTCGGTGGAGGTGGAGAAAGGAAGAAAAAGCTGGCACAACTGCAACAGCATAAACACAAACAGCAATAAAAATAAAAAAATACAAACAGAAAAGGAAACTTAATAGTTATCCACCCTGTAAATCAAGTTATATTGTAATGATATTTTAAAATAGAAGAATTCATTTGCCCATGGTTTTCAGTAATGTATTCTTTCAAATGAAGAAACACATTCTAAGAAATGGATGTACAAATTATTAAACAATGTGTAAAAATTTCTAAAATCTACAAGGAAAATATGTCTAAAACAGTTTACTTTTAGTCTTCAATCTACTTTTCATTCTGTAAAACCTGTAGTGAAGTGTTTGAACACTCTCAAGCTTAATTCATACCAAGCAGGATTTTTGCAAACTCTTTTCAGCAGAGAGTATCATCCCTAAATTCAAACTCTTCTTATTATGCAATGAATAAATGACTTCAGATGCAATAAAACCTGTTATTTTAAAAGGGAAAAAGGAAAATGTGATGCATTATTAAAAAAATTAATAAATATAAAGGCATAGACTTTATGACAAATCCTCTTCCTGTCTTTTCTGACACCTGCAAGACCTTTCACCAAATAACTTCACCTCTCTAAGCCTCAGTTATCTTGTCTGTTAAGATGACAAAGTGGTCATGGAAATTGAACAGGAGACATACATGAAACATTCACCCTGCAAGATGCTCAGTGACAGTACCAGTCTTGCTGTGCAGGTGGTGAGAAACCTACCTGGAGCCCTGAGCACAGCCACCAATGGTGGGACACAGCTGCTGCCTCATAAGTGTTAGCCCTCCTCTCCCTGATGCATGATTCACTTGTCCTACAGTCTTATCCCAGTAGGAGTTTGTAAAATATTTTCCCCATTCAGTAGTTCAGCCTCTGTGTCTTAGGATCTAAGTTTAGGTCTTCGTTTGTGTTCCCATTCAATTCTGCTCTATTACAATCATCATTGCAATTAGTCACACTGCTTTTAGGTTTTTATTTATTCATCCAGTTTAAAACTACATATTAGGGAAGTAATGGGGAAAGAAGGGGAAGGGTCAAGTCAAGAAACATGTATGAAGGACCCATGGACAAAGATAATGGTGGGGAAGGATTCAATGTGGGAGGTGGGGGGTGGGTGGGGCAGGGGAGAGTAATGGAGGGAAATGGTGATAACTGTCATTGAACAACAATTAAAATAATGTTTTTTAAAAAAGAAAAAGAGCCCTGGCTGGCGTAGCTCAGTGGATTGAGCGCGGGCTGTGAACCAGGCATCGCAGGTTCGATTCCCAGTCAAGGCACATGCCTAGGTTGCAGGCCATGTCCCCCAGCAACCGCACATTGCTATTTCTCTCTCTCTTTCTCCCTCCCTTCCCTCTCTAAAAAAAAGAAAAAGAGAGTTCCGGCCAAGATGGAGGCATAGGTAGCAAGCCTTCACTTCCTCACACAAGCAAAAGGAGGATAACAACCAATCTGAAATCAATAAACAACCAAAATTGCCAGAAAATCAAACTGCACGGAACTCCAACAACCAAGGAATTAAAGAAAAAATCAATCAGAACAACCAGATCAGTAAGGTGGACTGCGCTGCCAACTCAGAAAAACCACAGAGAGGCAGCTGAGGGGCAGGGCTGACTGCTGAGCTTGGCAGAGCTGCAAGAGAGGGACTGACTTAAGGAGAAAACTGAGACTCAGAGCTGACTGTGGGCTATGGCTGGGGTTACCTCAGTAGGAGATACTTCCACAAGAGTCTGTTGGAAAGCATGCTAGAGACAAAACAGGTAAGCTGCCTTGTTCCTTCTCTGCCCCCTCCCCCACAGGCAGCACAGCAAACAGGGTTGCCTTGCCTGGGTGAATACCTAAGGCCCCACCCCCTTACAACCTATCAGCTGCACCATGACAAAAAAAATATGGCCCAAATGAAAGAACACAGCAAAACTGCAAAAATGGAATTAAGTTATGAGGAAATCGCCAACCTATCTGATGGAGAATTTAAAGCCCTGGTAATCAAAATGCTCACAGAACTGACTGAGCTTGGTCAAAAAATGAAAGAACAAATGAAAGATACCCAAAATGAAATAAAGCAAAATATTCAGGGAACCAATAGTGACAAGAAGGAAACCAGGATTCAAAGCAATAATTTGGAACAAAAAGAAGAAATAAACATTCAGTTGGATCAGAACAAAGAAACAAGAATCCAAAAAAAAAAAAAAAAAAAAAAAA